>JAQSNX010006164.1:0-27348 GCA_029532605.1 Oreochromis grahami | reverse complement strand
GCTCAGGGTGAAAGAATTTCGTCAATAGGACCTGTACTTTTGATTTGGGAACGATTTGTTTCGGCCTAACTTTTCTGTTCATTTTAAGCAGCAAAAGTGAGGTGCATGTCTGTGTGCGTGTGTATGGAGCCAATGGGTGCAGTCACTATAGCAACCAGGCTCACACCTGCCTGCCTAACGAGCTCTCTCTCTCTCACTGTGCCAAGTATCATCTTAAACACTTCTCTTTCAACTGCTGCTGTGTCCACAGTGTTTGCCCTACAGCCATCATTTTACCCTCAAAACGTACCCTTCATTCTTCTTTCCAACAGCGTGTCTTTCAAAGCTCAGAGATGTAAACCTTTAAAACTGTGTGGATCCAAGTGGAGGGATCACATTTTAGTCATTCAGTGATTCAAAGAATATGAACTTTTAATATTCATTCAGATGTTTTCTGACTCTAAATTTTCTTTTCTCATTTCTTAGGTTTTTCTCATTTACACTTAAAACATTTTCAGCTCTTTTCCAACTTCTTCTCTGTGTGGATGTCAGCCTTTAGCAGTTCAGCACTTTTGTTTTCAGGTGCAAATTTCTGTATTTTTCATCTCATTAAACATTTTTAACTTAAAATTCAGCAATTCATAATTCATTTCAGTGCATACATTCAGATTCAAGCATTCACACTGCAGTTTCTTCAGAAAATGCACTTTCTAGTTCTTAATGAACTTTGCTGTGTGTTTGTGGTCGACCTGCTGCATAATACATTTGGGGCCAATAAACAAGCATTTATATTTCTGAAAGCATTCTGTGTTTACAGCATTTTCCCATACCTGACTAAAACGTTTGCACAGTCCTGTTCATGTACAGTACATGTACAGCACATGTGGTGTCTTTTAATCTCTGAATCTCACAGAGAGAGGAGAGATTAATGGAAGTCACTTTATTAGTTGAACACACAACCTGAAGCAAGTACTGTTTATTCATGAGGACAAAGTACAAACTTGTGATAACACTGCAATCTCTTTTCAAACAACAATTGATAACTAGTCGTACAGAACCACTATAAAATAAAAACAAATAAAAGGTCAAATAAAAGGAAAAATGATACTCAGTGTACAACAAACAATCACTATCACATCTACTTGTCTAGTAAATGATGGAGATACAGCTACATTTATGTTGGCGGCTTCCAGGTCAGACATTATAAATTATAAATCTAATGATTTTTACAATATGACATGATATCCACTACATGAAAAGCACTACTTTAGATGAGAAGTGCCATACTCTGTTGTGTACAGAGTTGGCACAGATTGTGCTCCATTATAACTGTGAAGCAAATAAAAAACAATGCATCTCATACAGCTGTTATTTTTTTGATGAACAAATATAATCCCACAATACAGAGTTAACAGCAACAAAGATCCCAGCTTTCCCAGTAAGTTGTGATTAGCAATTTCCATGTTTGGAGTTTTAACAACTGATTTGTATACATGTATATATAGTTTGGCCCTGATGTGTGAGTGGGTGGGGAATCTAGAGTAAGAATATGCTATGAAGGAGTTCTACAGGCAGTGGTCTGTTCTTCTTTCTCCAAGTCTTTGAGGGTTTTTAAAAGGTGAGAAGGGGTAAAGGTTTCAGTTGACTCTGAAAGACACAAGATGATGTATGACCACTCTGTTTGCTCAAGCCTTCAGGGAAAAGAAAGAACTTTTCTTTTTCTTCAGTGGCTCATTGTTAAATTCAGAATTTTAAATCTCCTCACAAACAAAACTCTGAATGGTATATCAACCTCGAAAGCACAGAGACATCCTCTCTGCTTTTAACAGTACAAGGACGTCTTCTGGGTAGGCCAAGGCTAAAAAAAGATGAATACACATTATGATAAACTGGAAATATTCATTTAGCATATCTGCCTGTTCAAAAGTAATAGCTGTGAATATAAATATGTTACAGAGCACATAAAATAAAATGTTATTTTTGAAATTCTGCAGTTTGAAAAGTGTTTTTTAAATCCTGCTGAACTTCACCATTAATTTGTCAGTTTTTGCTTCAGCTTCTGTTTTTTCTGGTGGTGCTGTTTTGTTTCAGTTTATTACATGTTGCAGGATAAATGATGCAGTATTGCTGACACCAAGCTGATTAAATATTTAAACACTGACTGCATGCCCTACATTTGTTCTATTAACCACCAGACTTCATTTCCCACCACCTCACATCATCATCTTCTCATTAGAGTTGTTGTCTATGTAATTACTTCCTCAGAAGATGTTAGTTGGTTACATTTCTGTTTTGTTTTATGGACAAATTTATTTGTATAGGTAGTGCAATGTGCAGACAATTCTACTTGACAGATTTTTATTTTCATATTTACAAGAGTCTAACATTGAAGGTTTTTTATCTAACAAAATAAAGCATCTAACTGGCAAGGTGCTCCTAATAACATATCCAGTGAGTGTAACTAACTACTTACACAGCTTGCTATGATTGTAGTACTTTTTGTATTTTCAGACTTTGTTATGTGGCTGCTGTAGCTTTCATAGGACTACTCAGCTTATATAATCCTGTATAACGATGGATTCAGAGAACGTGATACACAGTATAATCACCTGCCTTGAAAAGATATGCAGTGTGTATATATATAAACGTAAAATTGTAAAATGTGTAGTCATAAAAGTACTAATGGAGGAAATGTAAATGTATTAACTTCATTTCTCACCTTAAAATAACCCCTCACCCCATAATGACAAAGTAAAAAAGGTTTGCTTGAAACTTTAAACAATTACAGCCTAAAGTCTATGAGCTTGATGTTACAAACTTGGATCACCTATTTTTGGGGAGTTTCCCCTATTCTTTTTTGCAGAACCTCTTCACTTTAATCGGATTAGATGAGGATCGTCCATTTTTAGATCAGCTGTTCAATCAGATTCAAGTCTGTGCTCTGGGTGTCTCTGTTGTCCTGCATTCATCTTTCCCTTGACCATGACTAGTCTCCCAGTTCCTGCTGCCAAAAACATCTCCACAGCATAATGTTGGCCTCACCATGCTGCTCTGTAGGATGGTAATGGCCAGATGAACAGTGCCTGGTTTCCTTCAGATATGACTCTTGGCATTCAGGCCAGAGAGTTAAATCTTTGTTTCATCAGATCAGATAATTTTGTTTCCTGTGGTCTTAGTCCTTGGTTGCCTTTTTGCAAGCTCTAGGAGGGCTGTTGGGCCATTTTACTGAAGAGTGGCTTCCAACTGGACACCATCATAAAAGTCTGATTAATAGAGTGCTGCAGAAATGGTTGTCCTTCTGAAAGGTTCTCCTCTCTCCACAGAGCAATGCTGGAGCTCAGTCTGGGAGGTGACCAAGAACTAGGGATGGGTATTGATAAGATTTTAACGATTCCGATTCCATTTTCGATTCTGTTTAACGATTCGATTCTTTATCGATTCTCTTATCGATTCTTGTTTTTAAAAAGGAGAACACTAAGGTTGATTAGCTTAGAACTGTTTTATATCTTCTCTTTCAACAAGATAGAAATTTAGGAGTAACATGGCCTTACAAACCCAACAGTGAGATCTTAAGAGATCCACAGCCTACGGCTCTTCAATGGGGTGTCACAGGGTCCCCCGGGAAAATTGTAAATGTAAAATAATAAAATAATTATTCTTCTGTAGCAATAACAAAGTATAACATAAATTATTCTGTAGCAATTACACAAGAATATCCAGTAATGTCCCTGCCTACAATTAAACATTAAACATTCACTTACCATCTGCTGTGGCAAATGGCTGCAAGGTTTTGACCACAAACTAGTCACTGCTCGGTGACATGCGGGCCTGAAAAGAGACGCTACCGGTAGACTGCAGCGACAACTGCCAGCGAGCGCCAGCCAGACTCTGTCTGTCTCATCATGGTCACCTAAATGCACAGTAATGGCAGGTTTTGTAATAAAGCAGATCGCGCTAACATAATATGCACTGTTAGTTGATTATTTACCTGCCGCATTAACGGGAGATGACGTGCAAACGTTACCGCTGCTGCTGCTGGGTTGAGATTCACGAGTCCGGAGCGGAATTAAAGACATTCATTTAAGTTCATCGCGTGTTTTGTGAGCAAATGCTTTTGCATGTTCGTAGTGTTTCCTCCCTTAATGAAATATCTACTTTGCAAGTATTGCAAGTTGCCCTGAATGGATGACAATCCGTTCTCGTAAAGTATAAACAAACTTTTAAGCGTTTGAGCCGCTTAGGCGCCGTGTTTCCTGCCAGGTACGCTCCGACGCTCCGCAACGTGGTGACGTCATTCGGGGCGACTGGAATCGATAAGGGAATCGTTTGCAAAAATGGCAAACGATTCCAAGGAATTGAAACAGTGGGAACCGGTTCTCAACAAGAACCGGTTTTCGATACCCATCCCTACCAAGAACTGATGATCACTCTGACAAAGGCCCTTCTACACAGACTGCTCAAACTGGCTGGGTGTCGAGCTCTACGAAGAGTCCAAGTGTTTCAAACTTCTTCCATTTATGGATTATTGAGGCCGCTGTGCTCACTGGGATCTTCGAAGCTGCAGAAATGTTTCCCTACGCTTCCCCAGATCTGCGCCTCGATACAATCCAGTCTTGGAGGTCTACAGACAACTCCTTGAACTTCATGGTGTGGTTTGTGCTCTGCACTCTCAACTATGGGATCTTATACAGACCAGTGTTGGTGCTGTCCAGCCAACTGAATTTACCACAGGTAGACTCCAAACATGTTGTAGAAACATCTGACAGATGACTGGAGGAAACCAGATGCACCTGAGCTCAGTTTTGTGTGTTATGATAAAGGCTGTAAATACTTAATTAGATGTTATATTTTTGTGTATTTTTAATACATTTGCAAAAAATTTCAAGCAAACCATTGTCCTTCGTTGTTTTGGGATAGTGTGTAAAATTATGAAGGGAAAAATGAATTTAATCCATTTTAGAATAAGGTCGTAACATGACAAAATCCGGACTCTGAATAGTTACTGGATGCACTGTAAGCTGTCGTTACTGGATCAAGAGTGAAAGGATGATTCAGCATCATGTAATACTATAGTTTATGGTTTTTAACACATGTACAGGGTATGGAGATTTATGGAGGTGAGGATGCAAAATGATCAGAATAAAATAAAAAGAAGTAAAATGAATGAAGATACTGCACAAATGCAAGAGAGCAGTCCTACATATTTATCTAATATGCACACTACAGGACATGTCCTGGTCAAAATCGGCACCAAGATTCCTCACAGTGTTACTGGAGGTCCTTGTATGTGTTATGTCAGTTACTTTGTTGTAACTGACAGGTGCTATGACTTTAAAATGTATAAATGTTTTTCAACAATGTTATGCTATGTTATCGTTAGAACAAAATGCAGTTTTCAAAGATTGCATGGTATGAAATGTTGTAGGTAACCTGTGCCATTTTACAACCAGAACACAGTCCTGCCTCAGACAGCTATCCAACACAAGGAATGGCAGAATTCCAGTAGGAACAGGGAGGATTTCTGTGACAGTCGAGTTCACCTGCAGAACGATTTATTAAAACACTGACACACACAGATTCTGACTGTTTCTGAAAACCACTGGCATGATGTGGGGAACAAGGGTAGACAAAGAACAAAATGACATTCAATATTTACTTCCAGATGTTCTTTTATTATACAGGAGGCTCCTCAGCGCCCTCTGGTGGGGCATTGGGGTCCAAGAAGTCTGGGTGTTGTAGTTCCTTTAGATACTTTGGCGGGGTGAGGATGTGGGTGGAACCTACAGGAAACAAAATTCTCAAAGCTCAGCAAGCGCTGGGTGAAAGCTTGTTAATAACGTGAGACACAGACAAATACTCTGCAAAGGTTTTACTGAAAAGTTACAAATGCTAGACTGTCCACTAGAGCTGGGCGATATAAGATTTTTTCATATCACGATGTTTTTTTCATTTCAGGCGATAACGATATATATCACAATATAAGCCAAATAACTATATTTGTAAGATTTAAATGTGCCGTTGCTCACAAGTAAAATGTGAAATAAGTAGCAGCTTGTTTTAATTAAAATATTTATTTCCCATAATAAGTTCAACAGGGTAGATGTACTTAAGGAACATGAGACTTCAGTTTCAGATAAATAAAGGCAAATATTGCAAACTACACAAAAGGCAGCTGCTAAAGCGTTTAAGTTTCAAAATAGAACAAACAAAACAGACTAAATTGTCAATTCCACTTAGAAACAAAATATTAATTCTAAAAATAAATCTTAGGTCGTTTTACAGAAGAACAGACAAAATTGACTAACTTTTGTCAATATCAACTAAACTGAGAACTAAAAGGAAATTCTCAATCTCTCCTTGTTGTATAGCTTAGCTTTTCAAACAGTTTTAACAGTTACTTTAGTCTGACAAAAGCCGAATGACGAATTAGCGCTTTCAGTCAGAGATTGAGCACGCACCGCTTTATTGTATTTCCAGACTTGCTTTCGGCACAATTTACAGTGCGCGCTACTCTGTTTTTTGTCAGACTTGAAATAGCCGAAATACCTTCATACTACGAACTTCTGTGGCCCTTCCGTTCGACAAGCTCTCCGGCATTGGAACCATCATCTGTTTTTTCTTCGGTAACCTTCGCTCACGCTCTCGGTTGATTTTTCTCTAGTCGGCAAACTCATTTCCTCCATTACCCGGGCTGCACGGCTGCAAAAACAAATACACACGTGCGCCTTGGCGCTTGTGCTGTACGTAACAAGTCACGTGACGTGACGCTGCGGCTGTGATTGGTTTGGCTCTGCGCTACTTAATTTGGATTGGCTGTTCTTTTTTTTTTTAAGAGGACAAGAGAGATGAGGCCTATCGCAATAGTTTAATTTTTCTATCGAGAAAAAGTTATTCCGCAATACATATCGTTATCGTTCTATCGCCCAGCTCTACTGTCCACAGAAGTCAGTGTTTCTACACTAAACACCCAGATGATTTTTGAGATTCAGAGGACAGTCACGGACACAGCAGAGCCTGGATCTGATCAGATCTCTTTTGATAAACATGAGTTGCAAGAGTTTTAAAAATACTGTAAAGTGTATTTTGTCCAGTGCTTGCTGTCAGCCTCATAGTAGATTCACCTATGGTACGGATTTCAAAATCCTAAATTACTTACTTCTTCACATTCACAAGATTCTGAGAAAACTTGACCTCTGACCTTGAGGTGGAGATTAGTGAGATTCAAACTAATCTAAGATTTCTAGAAGATGCAGCTGTGGCATGAATTTCAAAATCACCTCATTCTAAGTTCAGTTATAGGGGTGACAGCGATACTCCATCAGTTATTTATGGTGGAGGGCTAAAAAATCTGTACAGGCTGAGTAGTACTCTTTGTGTTGAGCAAACCAATTCACCTGTATAAAATATGTGCATCGCCCTTCAACAGATTACCCAATTCTCCTATAAGTATTCTCAGTCAAATTAACTCACCAATCAAAGCCTCCCACTTGCCATTGGCCTGGGTGACCTCATACACGCAGCGCATCTCACTGTATGTCATGCCTCCAATGATGAAGACAATTATCCGGGGCCCTGTCTTCACCTCTGTGGGGCCCCTGTTCTTGTGCCAGTTACCATAGCGAGCACTGTATGATGAGTAACAGACAAACATTTATGCCAAAGTCCTGAGAGTTTTATACATGTATACGTATACCCTTTGAAACAACGATAGTGGTAATCATCTTCTTATTTTGTATTACCTGAAATCTGTATTTAACTACACACCTTGATGGAGCACTGGCTTTGGCAGATGCTTGTCGCTGGGAAATATACGGGTATTGCTTGGGATCAAGTTTGTCTTCAATTGCATCCTGTGGGAAGACATGCAAGTAGCAACAATATGTACCAGTACCAATTTTAACCCAAATACTATTTAACATATTTGTTTCCTAAATAATCCTACAAACTCTGAGTGCTCTCCTAGTCATTATTAATACTGTTATTTATAATATAATAATGATTGTCTTTATTATCATTATCATATTGCTTTTATAAGATGAACGTATTTCTGATTTTTAGAGATATGTGTCTAATAACACTAACCCACAATATTAGCTTGTAGTTATATGACACAGAGCAACAGCACATGGAAAGTACCTCGATGAGATCCTTGACAAAAGGGGTCCACCTGGAGAGCTGGTAGGTTTGCTCACTGATCCGTTCCTTGCGATCAGGTTTCTTGGTTTTCTTGGTGGTGCCCTGTGAACAAATGCTCTTTTTAACTGAAGTGTTTTTACTGTTGACACATGACCACCAAAAAAATGACCTTTGTTCAGCCAAAAAATATTACTATTCTTTAAAATGTTCATATTTTGCTACAAGGTACTCCTAATAAAAGGCTATCATATTTTGACTTTTTTTTAAATTAAGGAGAAATGGATATTCTGCACACCCTTCTGTAGGCCCACCACCCACAGGAGGTGTCATAGGGGTCGGGTGCAATGTGTGCCCTGGTGCTCCAATCATCAGCTACCAAAGTTGGCTATTGGGACATGGACCTGGTGGGGAAGGAGCCTGAGTGTGTGGGGCTGAGAGACTTTGTACAATAAATGTGGCCACAGATCTGATGTGATGTGATTACACTCAGATAAAGAGAGTAGCTGAGGTGTCAATTGACCAGATGAATCAGGTGGCAGGGAAGGTTGCTGAACAGACCCGACACACCCAAACATTTAGTTAAGGTGCGCTGGGAACATCTGACCCTGTTCCAGAGATCTTCAACAGCGTTCTGAGGGAGGCTGGGGACCATGTTCTCCACCTTCATTGCTGAGGCAGCTGCAAGGAGCTTCATGCTTGTCCCCGAACCACATGGTGGATACTGGAGGTGAAGGAAGCATCAAGCTGAAGATCATAAGCTGATTGCGCCGCTCAGTACACTAGTCCAGATGAGGAAAAATCAGTTTCTAACTCCAGCTTGTCGCTCCGGTGAACCACCTGTAAACTGAGTCAAACAGGCGCTTGTCCACACAGTCCTCATTCATAAAGTCCATTACAAAAATGAATATTACAGCAAACAGCTGGATTTTCCCATTTGAGTGCAGCCAACCAAACAATGAAGAGCCAAATACTCCTAAAGAGACCAACAGTGAAAGTGGACAGCATATCCTTGGTTTTAACATAAAGCTAATTGTTGCAGCCAGGGGCAGCACAAAAGTGATTCTCTTAAACATATTTTTAGTTTCAGTCTCCTTGCTTTCCACTGAGTTATCAGTTCTCTCACTAGTTAGCTAACATAAACTAATGTAAGTCCAATCTGGTGACGTAACGTTATGTACTGACATCATTCTGATGTAAATTGGCCTTTATATGTGTAGTGTTTCATGTCTTCTTTAAACATCTCCTTGGTAGCCAGGCCTAAGGGGTGGGCGAGGTTTACCCCGACTTCCTAAAAGCTCTGGATGTTGTAGGGCATTCTTGGTTCCCACACCTCTGACATGTCATGTGGATATCTGAAGCAGTGCCTCTGGATTGGCAGACAGAGATGGTTGTTTTCATTTTTAAGAAGGGGGACCAGCGGGTGAGCTTCAACTACCAGAGGATCACAATATTCAGACTCTGTGAAAAGGTCTATGCCAGGGTGTTGGAGAGTTCATCCTGTGGGGGATGCTTTGGGAATGTAGGGTGTCTGGCTCATTGCTATGGGCCATTCGGTCCCTGCATGATCTTTCCTGGAGCTTGGTCCACATTGCCAGCAATAAATTGGACTCGTTCCTGGTGCGTGTTGGACTTTGCCAGTGCTGCCCTTTGTCAGCAGTTTTATTCACAGTTTTTATGGATCAAATTTCTTTGCCAGGTGGTGGACGGTTGCACTTTGGTGGCCTTGGAAGCTCATCTCTGTTTTTTGCAGATGATGTGGCTTTGTTGACTTCACTGGATAGTTTGCAGTTGAGTGTGAAGTGATTGGAAGGAGAATCAGCACCTCCAAGTCTGAGACCATGGTCCTTAGCTGGAAAAGAGTGGAGTGCCTACTACGAGTCAGGGTCCAAATGGGAACACAGCTGTAGTGATGTGGACACAGCATTGGTCCATCATGGTAAAGAGAGAGCTGAGCACAAAAGCAAAACTCTCGATTTACCAGTCGAGCTACCTCCCTAACCTCGTGAGTTAAGAAAAGAATGAGACTGTAGTTACAAATGTCAGAAACTGCTGGCCTCTTTGTTAGCAATAGGGTGAGGAATTCAGCCATCCAAGATTGGCAGTCAAAGTAGTTCAGGGATCTGGCAAGGATGCCTCCTTGGAGCCTCCTGGGTGAGGTGTTTTAGGCATGTCCCACCAGAAGGAGGCCCCAAGGGCAGACCCAGGACATGGGAAAAACCTCTGTGTTCCACTGGATAAGCTGCAGGAATTGGCTAGGGAGAAGGAGATTCTGATTCTTTTGACTAAATAAATTAATATGTAATGGTGGTCTTATCTTAGTAGCATTGAGACTTTTTGATTCAGGACGCTGCAGTAGTAACATTTCCAAATGCTTTTATTTGTTTGTTATTTGTTTGTTTTTTTCATGCTAAATGACCTGATGAGGTTGTTGGCCAGATTTGCTCACCTCAGAGATAATGGGAACACCCATGTGTGCCATGTTGGAAATGATGTCACTGTCCTCTGGTGGGATGTTAGCATGCTGAAGGAGCTTACACAGGTTCTCCTCAGTCACACCTGACACACACAGTGAGACACACAAATGCATGCAGTACAAATACCCAGTCCAAACATGCAATTCACACGCATGGGCACATGCATGTTTAGAAAAAAAAGAATGGATTGACAGAAGAAAATAAATCAAAACCTATGAATACACATATGAAAAATTAAACTGTAATAATAACACACTGTCTAAGGATAAAACAATGAAAGACTGGTAGTGGGTTGCCTGTCTTTCATTTGCAGGTGATCAGAGAGATAAAAACTATGGTTTTCAGCTGACATGAAAAACAGGATGACAGTGGATATCTGACCATTCTTAAGGAAGATGTAGAGCAGGATGATGCGGATCTTGTCGGACACACTGACATTGGCATCCAGCAGAATGGGAACAATCAGCCTCATGGGATCCTTGATCTTCTCACCTTCTGCATCTGTTCCCAACGCAAGATCCTTCAAAATAATGGAGAACATTATTAGAATTGTTTCTTGCTGAAATTAATGCCAGTCACTGGTTAACACAGTAACAGGAGACTCATGTCACAATTCTAAGCTGTATTTGATTTGTAGTCTACTAAAAGTGATGTCACAGGAGATGTTAGAGGATTAGAATTTTTAAAAGCGATTCAATGATAAACAGGAGATGAGTCTAATGAGTTTAAACGGGCCTTATCTTTAATTATGCTAACATACCTGAAAATAGACTGTTAAAAAAGTTACACTGAGTGGACAGGGCAGAAATTAATGAATACACAGATGCGGCATAAACTAAGAACAATAATACTTAACAGTAATCCAACAACCAACCTTGGATTACCCCAGAAATTAAAGCCGTCCTCAAGCAGAAGAGGAGGGCATTCAAATCCAGAGAAAAGGAGGAGTTGAAAAGGGTGCAGAGAGAGCTGAGGGGACTGATAAGGAATGGGAAGGACAGCTACAGGCAGAAGATGGAGAACCAGCTTCAGCAAAACAACATTGGTGAAGTCTGGAGAGGCCTCAGAACCATCTCAGGCTACAAACATCAGAACTCTCTGCCTGGGAGGGATGTGAGGTGGGCAAATGAACTGAATCATTTCTTCAACAGATTTGATTCAGCCATGAGGCAGTCTCCAACATCGGCTGCAGACTCACCCACCCCCACAGTTGCTTTTCCACGTCTGACACCTCAGACACTTCACACTTCCTCCATTCACCCTGCTCACTCCTCCCCACCCCCAACAACAGCATCCAATACACACTCAACACAAGGCTCCAGCCTGTCTCTCTCAACCACCCAGGTTAGGAGGGAACTGAGGAGGATTAAAGCCAAGAAAGCAGTGGGTCCAGATGGCAACAGCTCGAGGGTCGTCAGGTCCTGCGCAGACCAACTGTGTGGGGTGATCGAGCACCTCTTCAACCTGAGCCTGAGGCTGGGGAGAGTCCCACAGCTCTGGAAAACCTCCTGTGTTGTACCAGTGCCAAAGACTTCACACCCCAAGGACCTCAACAGCTACAGGCCGGTGGCTCTAACATCCCACCTGATGAAGACCCTGGAGCGTTTGGTCCTGGCTCAGCTTCGGTGCCTGGTGAGCTCATCACTGGACCAACTTCAGTTTGCCTACCATCCTGGCATTGGAGCGGATGATGCCGTCATTCACCTCCTACATCGTTCCCTCGTGCACCTGGAGATCGCTGGGAGCACTGTGAGAATCATGTTCTTTGATTTCTCCAGTGCCTTCAACACTATTCTTCCTTCGGTTCTGAAGGACAAGCTGGAGAACTCTGGAGTGGACCATCACCTCACAGCATGGATACTGGACTACCTCACCGACCAAACACAGTATGTGAGGACTCAGGGCTGTGTGTCGGACAGGGTCGTCTGCAGTACGGGGGCCCCACAGGGAATGGTTCTGGCTCCGTTCCTCTTCACCATCTACACTGCAGACTTCTCCCACAACTCCACCCAGTGCTTCCTGCAGAAGTTCTCTGATGACTCTGCAATAGTTGGCCTCATCACTGATGGGGACGACAAGGAGTACAGAGGACTGACTCAAGACTTTGTGGACTGGTGCCAGCTGAACTACCTCCAGATCAACGCCAGTAAAACCAAGGAGCTGGTGGTAGACTTCCGCAGGCACAAACATCCTCCACTGCAACCACTGAACATCCAAGGTATGGACATTGAGACTGTGGACAGCTACAGGTACCTTGGTGTTCATCTGAACAACAAACTGGACTGGACTCATAACTCAGACGCCCTCTACAGGAAAGGGCAGAGCAGGCTGTACCTGCTGCGGAGACTCAGGTCGTTTGGAGTGGAGGGCCCACTCCTGAAGACCTTCTATGACTCTGTGGTGGCCTCAGCCATCTTTTACGGTGTGGTCTGCTGGGGTGGCAGCATCTCTGCTGGGAACAGGAAGAGACTGAACAGGCTGATCCGAAGGGCCAGCTCTGTCCTAGGATGCCCTCTGGACCCAGTGGAGGTGGTGAGTGACAGGAGAATGGTGGCTAAGCTGTCATCACTGCTGGACAACATCTCCCACCCCATGCAGGAGACTCTGACAGCACTGAGCAGCTCCTTCAGTGGCAGGCTGCGGCACCCACGGTGCGGGATGGAGAGATTTCACACGTCTTTCCTCCCCACTGCTGTCAGACTCAGGGTTTGTATGCTTTTTTCAGAGTCAAATTCAAGCACTTTCAAGGTCCCTTTTTAAGCTTTTCCAGCACACAGTTGCAGCAACTGTGACGTTCACTAGTAGAACTGACACACAAAACAAAACAAAACGACTACACTACACACTAACTACACAAGAAAACACACTTGAGACTCCAAACATGATAAACATCACAAATCTCTCACGTATCAAAACTCTCTCTCTCTTTTTCGCTCACTCGCTCTCTCTCTCTTCCCAACAACCAAATACCACATGTTGCCGTATCATTTTTTGATTGGTCGACATGGTACATTTTTCCACCAATAGGGAAGGAGTGTTTTTTCTTTTTTCACTCACAAGCACTTTTTTTCACTCACGTTTTTACCGTTTCTTCCCGGAGTAAACGCCACTGTTTTATTCAGAAAACCCCCCCAAAACATCGGTTTTATGTGACCTATCAACACAATTTAAAAACTGGTATATAGCTTGAAGTCCGCATGTTCGACTCAAGTTGAAATGGAGACTCTGGGTCCGTCGACCCCAGAGGGTTAATCAGAAAGCCTTAAGTCAGCTAGTTATGTATTGGGCTAATGTTTAAAGCTTTCACTTGAGTAAATTAACTCATATTACTGCTAAGTAATGTTAGCTAAGTTCACAGCATATTCCGTAATAGAGCTGCCATACTGCATCACAGTGCATTTCAATCATTTCTCCAGTGAGTTTGATAGCTAGCAAAATAATAACCATAATTTTAAAAAATAGCATGTGTAACGTACACGTACTGGAAAATTATTTACTACGACTCACCTATCATGCGACTGGAGAACGCAAACTCCGCCACTGTTGTTTTCCATCAAACACTCATTAAAACAGCAACCTACAGGTATGTTAGCGCACTCATCCCTGACTGTCCGAGGGAGGGCCGGGGTCACATATTGAAACAGACGTAAGGCAGTCCAGGCGGGAAATTTTGCTTTTGCGTCTCATTTTATTTCTCTATCTGATAAGAAAACAATTCAATCAGATAGCTATTTATTGTGAATGAAATACAGTTACGTTTTCAAGCACTTTTAAGCACCACATCTGAAATTCAAGCACTTTTCAAACCTTGAAAAGATTACATTAGAATTCAAGCATTTTCAAGGATTTCAAGCACCGGTACGAACCCTGTATTTTATTTTATTTTATTCTATTCTTTACAGTTGTGTACAGTATTCTTATTTCTATTCTATTCTATTCTTATTGTATTCTAATTTTACTATATAACTTTTGCACTGTCAACTTCCTGCTGTGACAAAACAAATTTCCTACGTGTGGGACTAATAAAGGTTTTCTTATCTTATCTTATCTTACTATGGAAAACAAAAATTAAAAATGTCACTATACAGGGTAGAAGAGACAGATAGACCCATTATCTAGTAGCCATCCAGTAACCTTTACAGTGCAGACATCCAAAAAAGAATCTCAAGCATAAAGAGTCGGACACCACCGGGCCCTGACATGAGTCATGTCTGGCTAAAGAAGCTAACTGCACTGCATGAACATCTGGCAGCGCATCTAGCTCACCAAGGAGCCACAGTGCAGAAGCCACAGGGATCCTCGGCGACAAGTCAGCAGGCTCTGCTGGCAGCCGGCTACGCCAGAGCAGACTGAGCACCGGGCCGAGAGACCTGAGACCCAAGGGCCTCCACACCCTGGAAGAGGACTGACTGAGCCAAGGCCCCGCCAAGCAGCCGCCAGGAGTGAGCCATACACACCCGAGCACCCAGCCCCGGACATCAAGAACCACCAACGCACCAGTGGGTGGGAGCATCAGCCACTGGCAGGGAGTCTGGTGGGGGAAGATAGGTTCTCAGTCATCCAGGTCATCGTAGTCAAAGGAGTTAGCAAAGAAAAGCGTCTGGACTTCTTTGAGTTGCTTGAAGACGTTTCACCTCTCATCCGAGAAGCTTCTTCAGTTCTAAGGTCAAATGGCCGAGAGTCCCAGATTTAAACCCAGTGGGAGTATCCCCCCAAGGAGGGACAAAGGACCCCCTGGTGATCCTCTAATCACATGCGCCAAGGTGCACACCCACGTGCACACCCACACCCGCTTTCACACCTTGGCAGGAAGCCCAACAGCCCAGACCCCGACCAGGATATGTTAATAGATTGTTTATCAGAGTTAGTCTCAGAGAATAACAAAATTAGTAACCAAGTTTTTTTTTAGTTTGGAGGCCAAACAGAAGCGTGTAACATCCGGTGTCTTCTGGCAGACATATAAGTCTTTTATACTCTGACAACATAGTTAGTAATTTGTAAATACCTAAAAAAAAATGTGTTGATGCAGCAGAAAACATAACATGAAGCCAGAGTGTTAATGAAACTGGACCAGCTGCTGCAGAGGCCACACCTATGCTTCTGCATCTGCATCCCTGCTGATTAATGAACTCACCTCAACCAAAGAGAAAAGATAGAAAGAAACTACATTGAAGCAAGTCCAGGAGCTTTTCGCAGTTAAACAGAGAGAAATTGACCAACTGAAACAACAGTTGGAAGAAGAAGCAATCCAAAGTGTGAAAATGAGTCAAAGACTGGATCAATATTGCAAGAAAATGGAAAAATTGACAGAAGAAATGCTGGAACATCAGGTAGCAGAGAAGAACAGGGAAGCCACCAAGACCAAGGTTAGATCTGGACAAATCTATGGATCTGGAGGCTGAGATACAGCAAGCAGTAGCAGAAGGAACAGCAGCCAAACCCACCTGCTCCAGCAATATGGGGGAACGCCTCCAAACCAGCCCATGTTGTGCATCAACAGCAAATATCATGGCGAGAAATACGGACCCAAAAGAAATCAAGGGGCCCACTTGTTCTACAGAGCATGTATACTAACAGTAATACATGCGGAGAAAGAAGACATTAGCAGAGGGAGTGTCCAAAAACACAAAGAGGCACCCAGTACTGGATGGAACAACCTAGAGCAGGACTGATTTTGCCATAATGCTTTTACCTCAATCATTCATAACTCTAACTGATACTGCCAGACTTTTACTCATCACCAGCACATGCTGTTGCTGTCTTGCTGATAGAAAACTTGATGTTTACAGAATCAAAAGGTTTACACTGTATGATTGCTTTGCATATGAACCATACCTATGTTAACTTTTATGTTCTTTCTTCTCACAGGCATCCAACATGACCATACTACGCCAAAGGAGGCTATCGCACATGTCTAATTCATATTAATGCCACAGAGGTAGGTGACGTGCAGCCTGCACGGTGTAATAAAAAAATAAACATTATGAACCGGTCTAACGCCTCAGACTTGGTCAGGAACCTGTATGACGGTCAAATTAATTTTCCAGTGACTGTAACAGGACACTGGTTGAACCTGTCTCAGCTAACCGCTCTGAATTTTGATCGTCATTTAATAAAGATTTTGATACAAACTGGTGATATTGAAGTTCTAAGAGGTGTGTCTAATGAACATGTGTTACCTAAATTGCAGATGAGTCTAAATTCATACTGTTGAGTAACTCTTAACAAAATGTGGATGGCATCGATTAAGTCTGTTTAATTGGCTAATTTAATCTGAAAATACAACCGAAGGTTTGTTTGAACAATTTGTTTACACGTCACTAATGGTGGTATAGAACAGGAAGGTCTTAGACATGCTCTCGGGGAGGTGTGTGTACAGTGTTTCCTACAGTGTTTCAGGGTATGCTGGAGGGCCTGAAAAGTGAGGACGAGATCAAGGAAACTGAGAGGAAGATACTGAGATAGTAGATTTCCTCTCATGTGTTAAAAGGTTTTATTTCTTTCACTGTGTAACAATTGTATCATCAGACATTTGACCTCATGTTGACTCATGTTGCACTCTTTTGATAAGATAGGCTGATGGTCTGTATGGGTCCAGGATGTATTATTAAAAGAGTGACAGACTATTCTCACTTTCTTGGGACCTTGAGAGTCACACTTGTGAAGGATACCAAGGAGGGACATGAGACTTTCAGCTGGTTTATGGATTTGAGCTTGGTCCACCTCGACTGGCTTGCTAGTCCCCAACAGCTCGGCCAAAAACTCTGTGAGGAATTACATCGAGCATCCATCCTCGATCTTCTCAGCCAGGCCCACAATTCTGATGTTTTCACATCTGGAGCCGGCTTGCTCAGGTGAAGGTCTCAATAGAGTCTCAATGGTTTGGCTTGCCCTCACTAAACTGAACTTTTGAAACCCTACAACAGCACTTAGCTCTACAATAAAGCCGATGTTGGATATTCCTAGATCCAGGCTTAAAAGCAGGGGCAATAGAGACTAACAGGTTTTAATTACTATTTTCAGCTCAGGAAATTTCCAAACTTTTCAAAATGTTCAAAAACTGTATTTTGTATTTACTCAGGTTGTCTTTGGCTAACATTAGAATTTGTTTGATGATGTAATATATTTAAGTGTGAGAAATATGCAAAGAAATGAAGAAGAGGACAAATATTTTGTCATGGCACTCTAAATGCTCCCAGCGGTCACTTACACTGAAACACAACCCTGAGGTCTGTTCCCTCAGTACTGACAGATCCAACAGAAAAGTTTAAGTTTTGATGATTTACCTGTTCCACACGGCAAAGTTTGTCCACGGTGCCCTGGTAGCGGTTCATACAGTCCTCAGCCAGGTGGAGGTGGGTTGAATACTGAGCAGGGTGAGAGAGGGAGAGATGCTGCCAGTCAGGCTGATAACGCGGTTCAGGTTGATAACACCATCAGATCTAAACTTTATTATTTTTTAATAATAATTTTAATAATTTCTACATAACGGTTCTAGATGAGGTTGTTTCCTTGTGCTAACTGTTTGCCATGCAGTGTCAGAACCAAATGTGTTGTGGATCATCCACACATCTCTACATCAATATAGTTCACAGCTATAAACAAATTCAACATATTAAACAAAATATTCTCATATGGACTGAGAATAAAAAGACGAAAACTTTATTATAATTTTATAATTTATGGTTTAAGCAGCACTTTGTATGTACTTGCTGCTTGTCCCTCAGAAGAAGCTGCTTCCATGTTTTCTTTTGGTTTCTGTCATGTTTACAGTATAATTCTACAACATCATGATTTCATATTAAATGTGACCACAGTTTTGAATAATAGGGTAAACATATATGCAGATTTAGCATTCCATGAATACTGTTGTTGTTGTCTGTTGTGACTTTAGCTCCTACCTTGCTGAGCTCTTTCTGATACTGAGGCATTTTCTTCAGCATCTGCGAGAGTTCCTTCATGGTGGTCTAAAAGACAATGTGACACCTGCAGTGAATAAAATGTCTTCATTCATTTGGTCATTTGATATGAAAGATTATTTCGTTGAAATAAAATAATGCTACACAACTAAAATAATAAACCAACGGATTTTAGTATTATATTCTCCACTGACTGAACAATGCTTTGAATACATTTAGCTGCTTTTTACCCTCATAATGATGAGGATCATGTTTTTATTCATTTATTTTACTTATTATGTGCACCTTCATTTAAATGTCTTCCATAAAGGAGTACAAAGCCTCTAATATCCTAAATATCAATATTTAATTGATTTTAATGTTAATATATAATTTCATCATATTTACTGTAATGTTATATTAATAGAACAATTTTGAAGAACTTCAATTTGATGGGTTTTTGAGGTTTTATGAGTTTTATTATCCTGTAGGCTGAGCAGATGTTTAAAGGAGTCGTCTGTAGAATTCTGTGTATTTAAAAAGAGAAAAAACATTTTTTTAAGGCAACCAGTGACTGAAACACCAAACATTTGTATAGTAGTATCAGCCAATACAGGCAATATCCCACTACAGGCAAGACAGGCTATTCAATTTTATTTTTTATAGGACCAAATCAAGCACCTCAAGGTGATTCATACTGTAAGATAAAGAGCCCACAATAATGCAAAGAAAACAGAGAAAACTGCAACAATCACATGACCCCCTCTGAGCAAGCATTTGGGCAACAGTGAGGAAAAACCTCCAGCAGAGCCAGGCCATGGGAGGGGAGGCCACCAGTGCATCATGTAAAGGTGACACACACTGTTAGCCTTTGCAGTAATTTCCATAGCTTAGTACTGCAAAATCAACAGTAAAAAAACTCTAAAGGATGTTTGCAGTTTAGTACTGTAATTTGCAAGTAATTGTGGGAAAATTCCATGAGATTACATTATTTTTATGGTAACTCACCATACTCATGGAAACAGCTGTAAAATACAGCAAATGTAACAATTGGTGATGTTACTGAGATTATACTATTACACCATCGGGATTTCTGTTGTTTTCTACTGTAGATCTAAGAGTAATTACCTAAATCCTCATTCAGAGTGTATTACTATAAAATGCAATTCATTGTGAGAGTAGTATCACATGTAAACTACAATATACAGCATCATTTTTAACTTGAGTAAGTTGCAGCTACACTATTTGAAGTATTTGAAGTATAACTGAAGTATACTAAGAAGTATAACGAAATACCCAGCAAGCATTGCAGTGCTTTAACTGTAAAATTAAAACAACTATGAAACAACTGGATTTTAATTACTATGTTTCAACCTGAAGTAACTCAAATATAAACTAAAAAGTAAATCACTAGTATACTTGTAAGTTTAGTATTGTGTTAGAGTATATTTTAAGTATACTCTTATAGACTGGAAAGTACATTATGCTAGTACAGTTATAGTGAACAAAAAGTACATCTAAAAGTTCATTTCAAGTATACTTCTATATACTAAAACGGGGGCCAATGTAGTCCCCAAGAAGCATTAGTAGTATACCTACTAGGTAACGTATACTTAGACTGATTTCCTTACTATATGTTACATTTAGACTAATGTTTAAAAGTTACTTCATTTAGCAGGGTGTAGCTTTTTTCTCTTCTTATTCTTTTTTATACTGGAACTTCATTTTTTCTGTATAAGGTGGTACTTTTAAGACACCTCTGCCTAACTACAGTGAACTAACCAGAAGTCTCGGAATATGCTCTGGTGGTCATTTTACACAAGTTCAGGTGTCACATCCATGAAACCTACACCACTAACCAGCATCAGTCCTACAACTTCACTCTCAAATTTAATAAATTCTGGGACAAGCAGAAACTGTATTTTTAGCGGTGCATTTTGTGGCAGGCCAGACTGCTATAAAATGCACTCTCCTTGTAGCACCACTTCATCTTGGTTCAGAAGAGATGTCCTGGATACACATGATAATGTAACACGGGTGTTTTTGTTTGTTCATGTTTAGCGCGTTGGGTTGTGTTTTTAAAGCGAATGTTACGTTTTTAAAGCGTGTTATGCGACAGGTGTGTGTAGCACTGGTTACACATCTCAATGGGAGAGCATTAGTCGAGACCACACCTTTACCTGACGTACAACGTGACGTATGGCGCACACTTTCAAAACAACAATGGTGGATAGAAGATATTGATCGAGGCGGCGGCTAATGCTCCTTTCGCTGGTGGCCAACCACCATTAAATAACAACAAGAAGAAAATATTTATCTGCTTTTCTTAGTTTTGCACGTTTAAGACGCAATTCAAACTTATACAAAGCTGCAAAGCAGGAGAACAACATGACCATCAATTATTCTGTGCCACGGATCCAGCTCGCTGCAGCACAGAGTGATGATGAGATGGTGGAAGAAGAACAGAGACAATTTACGGACCGTTAACATGTGCAACTTAGAAGTAGTCAGAGGTAACTGGATGGAGTTCAGTCAGGTTAAATGCACGGTTGATTGGATTATATCTCGTCTTCTTCATACTCTCGTCTTCTTCTTACTCTCGTCTTCTTCTGCTTGCTTTCTTTTTTCTTTCTCAACAGGTGATCCAGGTGATCGATATGTATTTTTTTGTCTGCTTATTCTGTTGGTTTGTGTTTTTTGCCCTTTTTCCCGTCCCTCTTCCCCGCTGTTTTTCTTTCCCTCTTTCTTTCTCCCCTTTCTTTCCACCAGTCAAGTCTGTCCCGTATTCAGCAAGTGAAAATAAAATAAACAATAAAGGGTGAATCAGATGGACCATTACGGCAAGGCTGGGATGGTCCATTTGGTAAAGTAAATCCGTTGGGCATCTTTCTTCGCCTTTAGACAATAATTCTGATGGCAAAAGAACCAAACGGGACAGGTTAAAAAAAAAAAAAAAAAAGATCGTATGCTATTCGTGACAACTCTACTAGACAAATTTCACGTCCATGAGGGAGTATCTCAAAAGTAAATGAAACAACTAAACTTAACACTTTTCCCCTAAAACAGACTGACATGGGAAACATTAAAGTTGGATTGACACCAGCTAATCAGTCTGAAGGTAAGTGTTTTTTCACTTATTCGAGAGAAGTCAGAAATGCGTTCTTATTACTGTTGGTTTTGACTTTTAAGCTACCTAGCCAGGTTATTTTCATTCAAATGCTAAGACAAAATATCAATATCTATGAATGTGGAGACTCAAAAGACTAGTTAGGTAATAGTTGCCGATGGATTTATGAGACTTGATAGAAAGTTGGATGTTTGCAACAGGTGAATCGGTGAACTACCGAGGTTGCGCCCAAATGCTTAAAGCTGTTAGCTGGTCAGTGTTTTCAGGTGTGCTTGTACTACCTGTACGGTGCGGAGTGCTGACTTAGTTCAATTCAATTCAATTCAATTCAATTCAATTCAATTCAATTTTATTTATATAGCGTCATAATGATATAATAATAATAATAATAAATAATCATATGACCCCCTATGAGCAAGCACTTTGGCGACAGTGGGAAGGAAAAACTCCCTTTTAACAGGAAGAAACCTCCGGCAGAACCAGGCTCAGGGAGGGGCGGCCATCTGCTGCGACCGGTTGGGGTGAAAGAAGGAAAACAGGATGAAAGACATGCTGTGGAAGAGAGACAGAGATTAATAACAGATATGATTCGATGCAGAGAGGTCTATTAGCACATAGTGAGTGAGAAAGGTGACTGGAAGGGAAAAACTCAATGCATCATGGGAATCCCCGGCAGCCTACGTCTATTGCAGCATAACTAAGGGAGGATTCAGGGTCACCTGGTCCAGCCCTAACTATATGCTTTAGCAAAAAGGAAAGTTTTAAGCCTAATCTTGAAAGTAGAGATAGTGTCTGTCTCCCGAATCCAAACTGGAAGCTGGTTCCACAGAAGAGGGGCCTGAAAACTGAAGGCTCTGCCTCCCATTCTACTTTTAAATACTCTAGGAACAACAAGTAGGCCTGCAGAGCGAGAGCGAAGTGCTCTAATAGGGTGATATGGTACTACAAGGTCATTAAGATAAGATGGGGCCTGATTATTTAAGACCTTGTATGTGAGGAGCAGGATTTTGAATTCAATTCTGGATTTAACAGGAAGCCAATGAAGGGAAGCCAAAACAGGAGAAATATGCTCTCTCTTTCTAGTCCCTGTCAGGACTCTTGCTGCAGCATTTTGGATTAGCTGAAGGCTTTTCAGCGAGTTTTTAGGACATCCTGATAATAGTGAATTACAGTAGTCCAGCCTGGAAGTAATAAATGCATGAACTAGTTTTTCAGCATCACTCTGAGACAGGATATTTCTAATTTTAGAGATGTTGCGCAAATGGAAGAAAGCAGTCTTACATATTTGTTTAATATGTGCATTGAAGGACATGTCCTGGTCAAAAATGACTCCAAGGTTCCTCACAGCATTACTGGAGGCCAAGGTAATGCCATCCAGAGTAATAATCTTCTTAGATACCATATTTCTAAGATTTTCAGGGCCGAGTACAATAACCTCAGTTTTATTTGAATTAAGAAGCAGAAAGTTAGCGGCCATCCAGGTCTTTATGTCTTTAAGACATTCCTGCAGTTTAACTAATTGGTGTGTGTTATCTGGCTTCATGGATAGATAGAGCTGCGTGTCATCTGCATAGCAGTGAAAATTTATGCTATGTCTTCTAATGATGCTGCCTAAGGGAAGCATGTATAATGTAAATAGAATTGGTCCTAGCACTGAACCCTGTGGAACACCATAATTGACCTTAGTGTGTGAAGAGGACTCTCCATTTACATGCACAAATTGGAGTCTATTAGATAGATATGATACAAACCACTGCAGTGCAGTACCCGTAATACCTACAGCATGTTCTAATCGCTCTAATAGGATATTATGGTCAACAGTATCGAACGCAGCACTGAGGTCTAGCAGGACAAGCACAGAGATGAGTCCACTGTCAGAGGCCATAAGAAGATCATTTGTAACCTTCACTAAAGCTGTTTCTGTGCTGTGATGAGCTCTGAAACCTGACTGAAACTCTTCAAATAAGCCATTCCTCTGCAGATGATCTGTTAGCTGTTTGACAACTACTCTTTCAAGGATTTTTGATATGAAAGGAAGGTTGGAGATTGGCCTATAATTAGCTAAGACAGCTGGGTCTAGAGATGGCTTTTTAAGTAAAGGTTTAACTACAGCCACCTTGAAGGCCTGTGGTACATAGCCGATTATTAGAGATAGATTGATCATATTTAAGATTGAAGTATTAATTAATGGCAGGACTTCTTTGAGCAGTTTTGTAGGAATGGGGTCTAAAAGACACGTTGATGGTTTGGAGGAATTAATTATTGAAGTTAACTCAGAAAGATCAGTCAGGCTAAACCCATTAAAGCGTCGAGCTCAAATATCTTTTCAATTTTGTGCACTGCTCTCTTGTCTTTTGTCAGCACACATTTTCTGTTTATTGAAGCCTTTTGTTAATAATTTAGATCATGTAAAAACTGGGAATTGGTCCCTATTGACAATACTCTTATTATTTATTTATTTTTATTTTTTTGCATTGCATATGTCATTTAGGAAAGGTAATTGGTCATTGAGCTTTTTGCAACTATGTGTATTTGTAAATTTTGTGGCTTCCGTGCACGCAAATTTATATTGTTCACTTTGCATGTTAAAAGCCACAAACATGTAGCTAACTATAGGCTTTCTTGTGGAACTTAGAACTGTCCTGCCACTTTCAGAACATTTTCTGCCTTTCATTCACATATGCATAGGAATCACAGAACAAGAAGGGAGACCACTGAGGAGGAGTTTTATGAGTTCACAGGTGACCTCAGCTGTCAAGTTCCTGGATGTGGGTATGCTGCACAAAACTTTACAACTCTGTGCCCATCTCAGATTTCACATCAAAGACGGGAAAAAAGTATTATGTCCATTTGAAGATTGCTCTAAATACTTCAGTGTCCGAACATCATTTTCCAGCCGTATTTCTCGAAAACATAAGTAGACAGTTCAGCAGTCAAGGCAACAAGAAATTGGGGAATTTGCCATAATACAAGGACAGGACACAGTTAATCTATTAGAAGACAGTTGGCTTTGTGTAATGCAGGCTAAAATGCTCTTACCAACCAGCACTATACAGAGCATCATAGAGGAATTTCAGGATCTTCATAGCTGTGCAATGCACGATGTTCTTGCAATACTGTCTGACAAACTGTCTTCATTTAATATTCCATAAGCAGAAGTGGACAAAATCAATCAAGAACTTTTTTCATAGAGGACTATATATATCTGAGACACAGTAGGTTTCCTGACAAAGCTTTAAAAGCAAAACATCACTATTTGTTACATTATGCAGAGCTTATCCTTCACTTTGGACCACTCATTCGTTTGTGCACCCTTAGGTTTGAGAGCAAGCACTCGTATTTCAAAGCACGTACAAGTTCAGTCTTGCATAACTTTGTCAACTTATGTAAGACTGAACGGCATCAGTTACTGCAGTCCTACCTCTCAGTGGGCCAAATGTTTCCACCCATAGTTCAAATCATTGGAGAAACAAGAGATTAGAATCCTCATCTTTACAACGCTCTCATTCAAGAAGCTGTGGCAAACTTTAGATGTGTCAGCAGTTGTCTACAAAGGTACCAAGTATGTTTCCATTGTAGATGACACTGATGATGGCTTGGTTTTTGGGAA
Source organism: Oreochromis grahami (assembly GCA_029532605.1). NCBI lineage: Eukaryota > Metazoa > Chordata > Actinopteri > Cichliformes > Cichlidae > Oreochromis > Oreochromis grahami. Next base: position 2,124 of record JAQSNX010006164.1, on the reverse strand, counting down.
GATAGCTGTTATACTTGTTAACGATTCTGAATTGTACTTTGTGCTCAAGTTGCATCACTCAGTACTCCTCATTGACCTTGGACTTCACTGCTTGCGTTGCCCTACAGAAAGAAGTGTTTGTGTAAATGCTGACAGTCTGATGGATTATTACCCACCACCACTTTATAACATGGCAGGCCTTTTTGCTGTCTCCCTACACCATTCAGTTTCCTCTTAATTCTCTTTCAGGGATGGAAATTGAAGAGGAACTTACAAGCCTCCTGCCGACACTAGACAGAGAGAAAATAATCTGCATTGTAGAACATCGTTATTGGTGTACAACAAAAAAGTCATCTTTTGTTTGTGGAGGCGGAAGATCTCAAACCCTTTCCCACACCAATTCAAATACGTAAACTACTTCTTGCATTTAAAGGTTTGTGTAGGTTCTGTGCAAATCATAGACTTGAGTCTATGATTTGAAGGTCACTCATAGACTCATATGTCACTGATTAGCTTGATTAGCTTTTTTTTTCTCTTCACCATACTACACATGTACTTTGACAGTATAATATTGAAGAGCGTTTTGGGGCTCACATTGTCTGGTAGATACTTAACACGGAAAACATAAACAAAAGTAGACACTAAATCTAACACCATTAATCTTTCATTGGTAGTGGTACAACTAAGGGTTTGAAATTGTGACATACTGTAAAATATATTGACTCAAGGTCTTTTCAATGCAAGACCTTGAGTTTGTAGTTCTTTTGCAGTCCTGGGATTGCTTCTTTTCATCTTCAGACAAGGTCCCCAAAAACTGCCTTGCCGTTACTACTCAATCCTAATTGAAGGGTTCATCTTTTAGTGAGGACATATTTGTTGACATAGTAGCTTTTTAAGGTAACTTTTCCAATGATCTTTATTTATTTAGATGGCAACAGACCAGAGAACCTGAATGACACCATTACTCTGGAGCCTTGCCCTGCTGCATCAGCTGAAACATCAAGCCATCCACCTCACCCCTCCTCCTCCACGTCCACCACTATGTACAACCATTACTCCAGCTCTTGGGTCTCACACTTACAGATTCCTTGGGAAAGATTTCCACTCCGACTGTCGCATGCAATCACAAGAGGGGACAGAGCTCATCCAGAGGACAGGAGAAGTATGGTTAGAATTGTTGTGGAGGCCATGCAAGTTCACTGCAGGAACCCTAAACGTGCATCTTGTGAAGAAGTTGCTAAAATCATTGTAAACAGATACCCTCAAACATTTGCAGATTTTACTGAAAAGGGAGAAAGACTGGGTTGTGGACATTATTCACTACTAAGAAGCATCAAATCTAGAGTTGAACATGTTAATCGAGATAATACAACACATAGACTTTGTCAAACGAAGAGAACCAGGAATGAGGAAAACTGAAGTCCCAACAGTAATGCAACCTCACCTAAAAAAGGTAGATGCCTTGTTGATAGCTATGGTTGTATAAATTGGCAGCCGGTTGAACGTCCTGAGGGGGAAACACCAGCTTCTTTAGAGGAAAAGAAGCACATCTTGTTAACAATTTTTAATTCAGAAGGACCTGGAGCTGTGGAGAGACCTGATGTGGATGACTTCTTGTGCCTCACATATATTTCTCTCCGTGTGGTGGCCGGGCCTTAGTCCATGGGGCCCGGCCGGGCACAGCCCGAAGAGGAGACATGGGCCCATCCTCCCGCAGGCCCACCACCCGCAGGAGGCGCCATAGGGGTCGGGTGCATTGTGTGCTGGGCGGCGGCCAGGAGCGGAGGCCCTGGCGGACCGATCTCCGGCTGCCAAGACTGGCAATAGGGACATGGAATGTCACCTCTCTGGTGGGGAAGGAGCCTGAGTTAGTGCGTGAGGTTGAGAGGTACCGGCTAGATATAGTCGGGCTCACCTCTACGCATGGCTTGGGCTCTGGAACCAGTCTCCTGGAAAGGGGCTGGACTCTGTCTCAGTCTGGAGTTGCCCCGGTGAGAGGCGGCGGGCTGGGGTGGGTATTCTAATATCCCCTCGGCTTGCTGCCGGTACGTTGGGGTTTTTCCCGGTGGATGAGAGGGTTTGTTCCCTGCGCCTTAGGGTCGGGGAACGGGTCCTGACTGTCATCTGCGCTCATGCGCCGAGTGG
>JAQSNX010006163.1:0-26118 GCA_029532605.1 Oreochromis grahami | reverse complement strand
ATGATGTAAAAGAAATGACAACTTCTGTTTTCTGGAAGCCATGTTAACGATACTTACAACAGTCTCCTACCTAGCTGCTTTTCACGATCACTGCTTCTGTGCGTTGAGCTGGAGACCCACATGGATGTGACTAATCGCCACCGTGGGGTTGTTTACCCATCTTAACGGCGTGGCAGGAAGATCAGCTGCTCCGTTTCCCCCGCCTTCATCTCTCTCCAGCTCTACCAAAGTCCAGTAGCACATTAATAAGAAAGTTTACTCGAGGACACGCTGGAGCAGTCTTGAGTGAGTGTTACTTCACTGTTTGAGTAGGGGAGACAGGGGATAGTTGTAACGTGGGTCAGTTGTAACACTTCCAATTTCTCCAATCAGGGCTAAGTTTCAAATGATGTGATTCATCCTGTGCATGCCCAATTCAGTTCGGCTATCAAATGTGAAAAATCAGCACATTTTGTCAAATACAGACAATTTAACACGAAAAAAAGTAATTTGTATGCCAAAAAGTAAGTTTTTCTACTTTACTTCAATTTCTAATAGCATTATCTGCTTTGCAGTTAAACTCATCAAACTTAAATTATGTTATTTGTATGTCTATGCGGATATATTCTGTGTAGGTCTTTAGTGCTAATGTTTTAGCCGTTGGCTGTAATGTTAGCTAGTTCATGGCTATAGGAGTCTGGGTCAGTTGTAACAGCAACAGTCTGGGTTAGTTGTAACAATAATGCAGATGTTACAACTTACCACACGATTACTTTAACTTATATTAAACAAGTTGGGGCAACGACATCAGCAGAGAGAGGTTCACTGGTCGCTTGTGTATATGCGGTTAATGCCATTGGCAACACAATTCCTCCACTGTTTGTGTTCCCACACATACATTGTGTCAGAGATGGACCAGTAGGAAGTATTGGTAGTGGAAATAAATCAGGATAGGTGCAAGAAACAGATTTCCTCATCTTCCTGAAGCACTTTGCAAACCACACCAAGGTAAGCCATGATAAAAAGTAATGGAATTGTGATGCTGGTGCACAACTACATTTTTTCAGCTTCATTGTTATGTTCAAAATTGATGTAAGAGTTGTAGGTTATAATGCCCACTGAGCCAATGAGGCCAAACTCAAGGAAGACCAACCAAAAATTAATTAAATATTCAGTTGCAGAAAATTCCATCATCTGTCTTTTTTGGGGGTTGGAATATGTTCAAAAGCTAGATTTCTGCATTCTGTCACACACACATAGCTACAAAATGGCTCTAAGTGCATTCATGTGTTGAATAACCAACGATTACATGTTAATGTTTTGTCAGTACCCTTATTTGATTGTGTTACATTTCACCCCCAGGATATGTTAGCTAACTAACCCAGACTATGGGGTTAATTGTAACATTTCACTCTTTGTGTTTGAGACCATACCATGCAATGGGTAATCGTGCTGCAGAGAAAATAGCTGCACTATTTAATAGCCGAGACATGTAAATACTTTGCATTAAATTTTCAATCCACTACCTTAAAAGAGCTCCAATTTACAGACAGAAATGTCAAAAATGTTACAACTATCCCCGGTCTCCCCTAATCAGTGTACTTACTCATCTCCAGCCCTAGCGCTAGTGGTTGCACAGCTGGGGTTGAGGGCTTATGTAAAAGACTTACACCTCTTAAGACAATAATGGTCACTTGGAGAACAAATGAGGTGGCATTAATGCTCCGGAGGTGTCCGTTAATGCATCAGTGAGGCGGACCAGCTCAGTGCGAGCGCATCCAGCGCAACATGGACATGGGAGGTAATGCTAATATTCTTTTTTACTTTATTTTAGACTCAGCAAGTCGAAGATATCAACAGAACTAAAGTCCACCTATAATTATGCCTCCCTGCAAACTGTCGCTCATATAAATCACTGTCAAATTAGGCCTGTTGATTATATGCGTGTCCTCTGAGTTGCTGTCCATGGTGCTGATTAAACGACAGCCACCAGAGTTCAGTGAGTGTTTCTTATCCTTACAGGTCAATACTGTGTCAGAATTAAAGGATTTCATTGTCTATTCTGCAGCTCTGAGGCCACATTACTCATCACAACATATTCTTTCACAACAGGCATCCGTTTAATTAAACATGACCAGAGGGGAGACAGCAGACAGTGGGCACCGGGGACTCTGTGGTTCCGGAGGGTACAGAGGACACTGTTGGATCATGCCAACATCTTTGATTTATAAGACCAGGATTATATCTGAGTGTGGGAAAATCCTACTCTTCAGTCATGGAGCTGTTCTTTTAGCCACCTTTTGTGTTTCAGTATGTGTGGTGGTGTTTTAGCTGTGTGGCTTCAGCTGAAGTCTGAGTTTTTTTCAACGTGTTTTCTATTTTTACGCTTTATCTACTGAATGAAACGGATGTCACTTGAGATTAGGGATGTTACCAGCAGCTTTTTTACTTGTCTCCTCTAGTGGGGTTCACATTGGACAAGCAGGTGCTAAAGAGTCCATTTTAAAAGTTACTTGTCCCTCACTGCCTTTCCCCAAACCCTTGGCTCCATCTCTGTCATCCTGACCTGGGACTCCACATATCCTCCCACCTGGATGACTGAGGGAAGAGTTTTTGGACACTTACCATGGCTGACTCCTTTCAAACTCCAGCCTGGAGGGAGATGACAAATGGAGGGGGGCACCCCCACTTTAAAAACAGAGTGTCTGCAGTGGAGGCTGGGCTGACTGTGGGTGATAAGCTGGTGGAGGTGAAAGGGGTCAGCCTGGAGAGCATCACCATGAGCAGTGCTGTGAAGGTCCTGATAGGAAACAACAGGCTGAGGATGGTGGTGAGATAGGTGGGCAAGATCCCCGGCATCCGCTACTCTAAGGAGAAGACCACATGGTGAGGCCAGTCCACTCAGCAGGGCTGGGAACTACCAAGATATCAAACATGTACTGTAAAATATTTATTTCTAATAACTGTTTTTTAAATGAAATACTTATTGCTGGATATGTAAGAGACTACAGCTTTGGTATCACTGACCTTTGTGTGGCTCTTGTTTTGTGAAGTCGTGTCACTTGACTATAGCTGAGGTGTCCACTTCCCAGAAGTCCTTCCTTTATTTAATTTATTATACTCAAAGTGTTCAATAGTCTTGCTGTATCAGCTCCCTGGTATCTGTGTAGTTTCAAAAGCAGCCCAAATTCTCTGATAAAATGAATGCAATTTAAACAATTTGTGATCATTAAAATAACAAGAAGGCTAATTTATAGATAGAAGTACACAGCTAAAGACAGACTCTCATTTTTGTGTGGTGTGACAGTATATTTTTCAGTGATTTTATGCGCAGCTGAAGGGTGTACAATGTACACCATCCTTATAATTCCCCAAAAGGTGGCAGCATTTCTACCCCCTGAAAGCTGAATACTTGTGTTGCTTTAACAGGTTTCAAGTGGAGTCGCAGTCGGTCATATTTAACAAGTTTTATTACCTATTCATTAGTCTGGTTATCTACTGGTTTTTAGTTTATAGGGAAACGGGTTGCATAACCTCTCCGTGAATCGCTACCTTATCGTGGTGGAGGGGTTTGTGTGTCCCAGGGATCTCAGGGGCTATGTTGTCTGGGGGCTTTTGCCCCCTGGTAGGGTCTCCCATGGCAAATTGGTCCTGGGTGAGGGACCAGACAAAGAGCGATTCAGAAGACCCTTATGAAAAAAACATCGAGGGAACAGTTTACCCTGCCCGGGATAGGGTTACCGGGGCCCCGCCCGAGGGCGAGCGTCTGGTGGCCGGGCCTTAGTCCATGGGGCCCGGCCGGGCACAGCCCGAAGAGGAGACATGGGCCCATCCTCCCGCAGGCCCACCACCCGCAGGAGGCGCCATAGGGGTCGGGTGCATTGTGTGCTGGGCGGCGGCCAGGAGCGGAGGCCCTGGCGGACTGATCGGCCGGCTGCCAAGACTGGCAATAGGGACATGGAATGTCACCTCTCTGGTGGGGAAGGAGCCTGAGTTAGTGCGTGAGGTTGAGAGGTACCGGCTAGATATAGTCGGGCTCACCTCTACGCATGGCTTGGGCTCTGGAACCAGTCTCCTGGAGAGGGGCTGGACTCTGTCTCAGTCTGGAGTTGCCCCTGGTGAGAGGCGGCGGGCTGGGGTGGGTATTCTAATATCCCCTCGGCTTGCTGCTGGTACATTGGGGTTTTTCCCGGTGGATGAGAGGGTTTGTTCCCTGCGCCTTAGGGTCGGGAAAGGGTCCTGACTGTCATCTGCGCTTATGCGCCGAGTGGCAGTTCAGAGTACCCAGCCTTCTTAGAGTCCCTGGGGGGTGCTGGAAGGTGCCCCACCGGGAGACTCTGTTGTCCTGCTGGGAGACTTCAATGCTCATGTGGGTAACAACAGCGAGACCTGGAGGGGCGTGATTGGGAGGAACGGCCTCCCTGATCTGAACCCGAGCGGTGTTTTGTTATTGGACTTCTGTGCAAATCACAGTTTGGCCATAACGAACACCTTGTTCGAACATAAGAGTGTCCATAAGTGCACGTGGCACCAGGATGCTCTAGGCCGCAGGTCGATGATCGATTTTGTAATCGTCTCACCAGACCTGCGACCATATGTTCTGGACACTCGGGTAAAGAGAGGGGCTGAGCTGTCAACTGATCACCACCTGGTGGTGAGTTGGATCAGGTGGCGGGGGAGGACGCTGGACAGACCCGGTGCACCTAAACGCGTAGTGAGGGTGTGCTGGGAACGTCTAGCAGAGGCCCCAGTCCACGAGATCTTCAACGCACACCTCCGGCAGAGCTTCAACAGCATTCCGAGGGAGACTGGGGACATTGAGTCCGAATGGACCATGTTCAGCGTCTCCATTGCCGAAGCTGCTGCATTGAGCTGCGGCCGCAAGGTGGTTGGTGCCTGCCGTGGTGGTAATCCCCGAACCAAATGGTGGACACCAGAGGTGAAGGGAGCCACCAAGCTGAAGAAGGAGTCCTATCGGGCTTGGTTAGCCTGTGGGACTCCAGAGGCAGCCGACAGGTATCGACAGGCCAAGCGGAATGCGGCTCGGGCAGTGGCTGAAGCAAAAACTCGGGTGTGGGAGGAGTTCGGAGAGGCCATGGAAAAAGACTTTCGACTGCCTCGAAGAGATTCTGGCAAACCGTCAGGCGTCTCAGGAGGGGAAAGCGGTGCTCTACCTGCACTGTGTATAGTGCTGGCGGAGCGCTGCTGACGTCGACTGAGAAAATTGTCAGACGGTGGAAGGAATACTGAGGACCTCCTTAATCCCACTGACACGTCTTCCGAGGAGGAAGCAGAGTCTGGGGATGAGGGGAATGACCCGCCAATTTCCGGGTCGAGGTCACTGAGGCAGTTAAACAACTCCTTGGTGGCAGAGCCCCTGGTGTTGATGAGGTCCGCCCCGAGTTCCTGAAGGCTCTGGATGTTGTAGGGCTGTCCTGGTTGACACGCCTCTACAATGTTGCGTGGAGATCAGGGGCAGTACCCCTGGACTGGCAGACCGGGGTGGTGGTCCCCATCTTTAAGAAGGGAGACCGGAGGGTGTGTTCCAACTACAGGGGGATCACACTCCTCAGCCTCCCTGGGAAAGTCTATGCCAGGGTGCTGGAAAGGAGAGTTCGTCCGTTAGTCGAACTCGATACAGGAGGAACAATGCGGTTTTCGTCCTGGTCGCGAACACTGGACCAGCTCTTTATCCTCTCGAGGATACTTGAGGGTGCATGGGAGTTTGCCCAACCAGTCTACATGTGTTTTGTGGACTTGGAGAAGGCATTCGACCGTGTCCCTCGGGGTGTCCTGTGAGGTGTTGCGGGAGTATGGGGTGTCTGGCCCATTGCTACGGGCCATTCGATCCCTATACAACCGTTGTAAGAGTTTGGTTCGCATTGCCGGCAATAAGTCGGACTCGGCTCCGGTGGGTGATGGGCTCCATTAGGGCTGCCCTTTGTCACCGGTTCTGTTCATAATTTTATGGACAGGATTTCTAGGCGCAGCCAAGTGGCGGAGGGCTTTCACTTTTGGCCCCTCAGAATCTCATCTCTGCTTTTTGCGGATGATGTGGTTCTGATGGCTTCATCAGGTGAAGGCCTCCAGCTCGCACTGAGCGGTTCGCAGCCGAGTGTGAAGCAGCGGGAATGAGGATCAGCACCTCCAAATCTGAGGCCATGGTTCTCAGCCGGAAAAGGGTGGAGTGCCCACTCCGGGTCGGGATGAGTTCCTGCCCCAAGTGGAGGAGTTTAAGTATCTCGGGGTCTTGTTCATGCGAGTGATGGGAGAAGGGAGCCGGAGATCGACAGACGGATTGGTGCTGCGGCTGCAGTGATGCGGACGCTGCACCGTCCGCCGTGTGAAGAGGGAGCTGGAGTGTAAAAGCGGGGCTTCCCACTAATCCGACTTTATGTATGAAAGATTTGACTAAACATAAAACAATCTTCCAACTCAGTCGTCATTCTTATCTTGTGAAATCAAACCAAAGGTTCTGTTGTCTAAATCAGGGATTGATGAAATCTTTGGGTTTCATCCATTTATGAACATGTTCTCATTCATATTAAATCGTAGTCTAAGTCATTCTTTAGAGGGATAAATGTCATTCATTATCTTCAAATGTGTTTCTGTTGTTTTGGGGGGAAGTTTGAAGTCCGTTGTTCAAAGTCTGTTAATGAAACTTTATGAAGTTTATGTCGGATGTTTTTCCTATTTTGTATTTGTTTGAATTATTATGTATTTGTGACTCTTTCTGCCATGATGCCAGGTCTCTCTTGAAAACAACATTTTTAATCTCAACTCAATTTTCACCTGGAGAAATAAAGGATGATAATAATAATTTTGTCTTCAGGGAATCATTTCTCTGTAAAACAGCTTCTTCTGAAACTCTTGTTACATTTCTTGTTTATTGTTTGCTGGTTTTAGAAAAATGTCATCGTCTCTGTGTGAACTTAAACTCTACATGTGGTGTCAGCTATAATACGAGCTCTAGAGTCTAATAACGATGCTTTTATTTTTGTCTGGTATCCAACCTAACCCTGGGCCTCTGGCTGAATGTGAAACACCAGCAGATGTTAAAAACTGTCTGGGTCACACATGCATCACGTCGTGTGCTTCCTAACATGGATATGATTGGAATCTGGGCCTGTTCAACCGGTGCTGGTATCATTGTTGTTTCTGAGACTTTCCAAATCTTTACTGGATTACAACGTAGCAACTGATGGATTTAACATTTAGCACTCAGACTGTCCCAGAAAAGGCGGAGGTCTGGAAGTTTATGTGAAGCTCTGTCTTGCTGCTCAAGTCTTGTTCTCTCCAATCTGCACCTCAGCGATTTGAAATCTTGGGCTTAACTATTGATCTGTTTGGAAATCAGACTGTTGTTGGCTGCTATCAGCCTCCATCTGCTTCCCCCAGCACATCACCGTCTCTGGTTCAACTTTTATCTGAACTGCATTTTAATGACGTCTTTCAGATGGATGATTTTCATTGGGACTGGCTTTCTTCTGTGTCTGATGATTTTAAGGCACGCTGCTTGTTTTTAAAATTAACTCAAATTATTTAAAGCCTCACACGCCTTGATCCTAAACACCCAGATAAATCTGCTCTTATTGACCTTTTTAAACTAATATGCTGCGTAAGTTTTCCACATCTGTAGTTTTTGCCAACGACCTGAGTGATCACTGCATAGTTGGTGCTGTGAGAAACTAAAATCTCACGCTCCGAGCCCCGCATCACTTTTAACTGGGGTCGTATTAAACAGGCTGACAATGTCAGTTTGGGAATATTTACAGGAGAGTTGTATCCACTTTGAGGACAGACACGCCCCTTTTTGCCAGGTCAGGGTGAAAGGTCGGGACAGGCCTGGTTTGGTTCAGTACCGGCCGATCTCCTACATGAGAGAAACCAGGCCTGGGCAGGAAGTCTGGCTCTGATGCCGATTGGCTATGTTTTCATTAGCTGTGTAAACGGATTACTGCCTCCATCATCAAGATCCAATGTGACTATTTTTTACTTTAACGACTGACAGTCCAAACGACCGTAGGAGGTTTTGGCAAACTATAAAGTGTCTCTGCCAGCTGTGACTCCTCAGAGCTACCTCCTCACTTAAATATCGACTCCACTCCTGTGTTAGACAAAACTGAAATGTTGCTTTGTTGCTTCTTGTTCTTTGTTCAGCACAGTATCTGATGGTAAACCTCTTGCACACAACTCTGCTCGTAGTTCCTGGTTACTGATACCTTTTCCTTCACACCTGTTACAGTAGAAGAGGTTTGTATGAAGGGAATGAAGGGAAGCCAAAACAGGAGAAATCTGCTCTGTCTTTCTAGTCCAGTGGTTCCCAAACTTTTTTTGCTGGGCCTTTGTTGTACAAGAAAAATGCCCCCCCCCCCCCCCCCATGCACACGCACGCACGCACGCACACATCCTCCAACCACACACACCCATATTTTGCTCCATTGCGGTTTATTTCACACCTCAAACATTTAGTAAACAATCAAGCAAATACAAGTAAACTGCAATAAATTACAGGTAGTAATAAAATAAACTACTAACTCTGTTACGCTACGTCCGCACCTACACGGGTATTTTTGAAAACACAGCTTTTTCGTTCAGACGTAAACGGCATTTCGAATCACTGAAAACTCCTTTTTTGCGTTTATGTGTGGACGAGGAATACAGAGTTCGTCACGCAACGTCAAAGGTATGTGCCTTTTTTCACGTCACGCTGTGCGCCACGTTATTGTTTACATGAGATGAATTGCAGAATGGCAGATAGAGACAAAATACTGTTAATCTGACTATCTGCAGGTTTTACACGCTTACATAGACGCACGCAGTTACTGTCCCTCTATTTACAAAGGCAGAGGCGTCACGATGTGATTATTTTACGTGTACTTGTTTTTTTCCCTGTGTAATAATATTCAACATTGCGATCAATACATTTTTTCAAAAAATGTCTCTCTGTTCAAAATGGGTTTAAAAACATAACCAGCTGTGGGATACTGTTTGTCCGTGATTTGAACTGGGGGAACAAATCGTCACGATCAGCTTGATGTTATTTGTATCCCGCTGTAACTTTACTGTATAAAGTATAGTATAGTATGTATATCTCCAAAATGTCAGGAGTAGTTAGCCATTACAAGAAGTGTTTGTGAACTAAAAATCAAGAATGTGGGATACTGTTTGTCCGTGATTTGAAGAGCCCAGCGCTGCCTTTGACGAAGGGAAAAACGATTCTGCAGGGAGACCTACCTCAGCACTTGTGCAGGTGAAACCAAAGGGCAGATATGCTGTTAGGTTTTTGTATTGTGATTGTCATTTATGCTTAGAAATATTGATGCCATATACATAGAGGTGTATAATCGATTGTGTAGTGATAGGATGTGTGATCTTCAGTAGGCTGTAAAAGGCTTTGTGTGCATTCCAGAGCATTCTGGTATTCACCCCCCACATTCCAGGAGCATGGCAGAGGTCGTACCTTGTCTTATTGTTTTATGGTAGGATAAAGGTGTTTTAGTCTAAGTGCCTTTTGTTTAGATGGACGGCTCTGGGGAGTCTTCCTGGGGTCACAGTTTGACACCCCCCCCCCACACACACACACACACACACGGTATTCTTTGTTCACATGTATACCTATGTAAGATGTTATATGTTAATGAACCTATGCATATTCATGTAACCACAATAAAAGGAGTGCTATGGGGAACCTGACTGAGAGTCCGACAGTGGCCAAGTGGGCGGAACGACATCTGGCTCCGGTCCGGTCTCCCTCATGCCTGAGTACGAACTTTACCTACTTGGTGTTCAATGCTTTTGCGGTGTAGTTAAATTGTCTCGTTCCAGCGGTGGGCCTGTGCTAGACAGACCCAACATTAATTGGTCCTTCGAGCCGGATCCCTAGAATTGACATTCACCGAGGGGAAAAAGAGACACCGAAAGACGTCAGCCAGGACTTATAGAAGTTCCTGTAGTCCCGAGACGTGAGAATTCGTCATCGGGCCCGTGGATTAGCTGTGTTTTTTTCTCCTCGCTGGATGATGATTGATGGGAAAGCGAGCACACAATTAAGTACTTTTAAATATTTTAATAATAAACTACAATAATAATAATAATAATAATAATAATAATAATAATAAACTTTACTTATAAAGCACACCTAAAAACCAAGGGTATACCAAGGTGCTTAACAAGTAGACATAGAGAATAAAAGAAAGGTAAATAGAAATAGGACTAAAGCAAGTACTAGGTATGCAAGCAGATGGCTGTCACTGATACATAAGAGAAGCAGCAGATACATATCAAACAAAGAATTAAAATAAGCATAAAAGTACATAATGTAAAATCACAAGTGAAATGTTAACTACAAGGAAAGGCAAGATTGAATAAGTGGGTCTTCAGTCGTGATTTAAACAATGCAATAGAATGAGAGGCGCAGATACCGAGAGGAAGGTTATTCCACAGGACGGGGGCTGCCAGAGCAGATGCATGGTCACCCCTCTAGCTTGCGCCAGAAGTAGTTCATAGATCTAAGTGTTCTAGCAGGAGAATGTGGCCTAAGACGTTCACTAAGATAACTCGGAGCTAATTTATGAATAGTTTTGAAGGTAAGCAGTAATATTTTAAATTGAGTACTACACATGAAAGAAGAACAGCTTTCAGTGACAATAACCACCTGCAGCCACAAGATGGCAGTAATGTAAATAGATTAAATATTAAATGAAGGTGAGGAGCTTTATGATAGCGCTGTCTGAAATTAAAGGAGAGAAATTGCTTTATTTTGGCACATTTTAATTTATCAGTATTGTTTTAAATTTGACAGTGCAAGCTTGTCCTGATAGAACACCACTGTCAGAAACAAAGAAAAACTTGTGTAAAATAAGGCAGAACACTCTGTTATGCTGCTTTCACACATTTGAGATTACATCTCTGTAAGACAAAAATCTTAAAATCTTAATAAACCTTAAAAACACATGAACAACACTTAAATCAATGAAATTTAACAATGAACCAGCAGAACAGGAGCATACTGAACTTTAACCTTGGTGAAGTGTAATCTTAAAGTTTTCTTGTAAATAAAAAAATATGGTAATAAACTGAACAAACAACCCCAAGATGTCTTTACTGTTTTGGATCTAAAATATTGACTTTAATATGGATCATCTCAGGTGTTCACCAATGACTCACGGTTTTCCCACATTTTATAAGTATGAACATTTTAACCAGTATGAATTCTCATGTGCTTCTTTAAGTGTATCCTCTGGGCAAATCTTTTCCCACAGGTGCTACAAGAATACGGCTTCTCACTTGTGTGAATTCTTGTGTGCATTTTCAACGCTGATGAGGTGACAAATCTTTTCCCACACGTGCTACAGGAATACGGTTTCTCACCTGTGTGAATTCTCGTGTGTGTTTTGAACGCTGATGAGGTAACAAATCTTTTCCCACAGGTGCTACAAGAATACGGCTTCTCACCTGTGTGAAGTCTTAGATGTGTAGTCATTATGTATTTATTCTGCAAAGTTTTTCCACACACGTCACATTGTACAGACTTGTTCTTTGTGTCCTTTCTACTTTGACCCGCTGACACAGGAGTGTTGTCTACTCTCTGACTGCGACTTCTCTTTCTGTGTCTCTTCTTCTGCTCTGCATTTCTAGTAGATCCTGAGTGCACATGCCGATTTCCTTCATGATCTCGGCTCTCTGCTTCAGGAGAGCTGTGAGGAAGGAGCTGCTCACTGCTTGGTTCTTGTTCACTGTGGGAACTTTCCTCGTAAGCAGGTGTCACCATGAAGACATCAGCCTCCTGCTTCAGTCCAAGCTGCTCTCCCTCCTGACTGCTGCACCCTTCCTCCTGTTCCTCTTTAATCTGTGGAGGCTCTGGGTCCTTCTGGTCCAGACTGGAGTTCCTCTCCTGGTCACAGACCTGCTGGTCGGTAAAAACCTCCTCTTCCTCAAAAGCATGCTGCTGTTGGACATCTGAAGGCACAAAGGGGAAAAATGATAGCAAAACAAACATTTGAGAAAATATTTACTGTTTTTAGTTCTGACACTCTTATTAGCAAAGTTCAAAGTTCAACTTCATAGATAGATGTTCAATAGAGGATCAATAGATATTGTTGTTTTTTGGTAAATGAATGTGGATGTCTGGATTGGCAACAGTTATAAGAAGGCATGCTGGGGCACAGCTCTTTCACACAGTGGTAAACGTTTTGACTGTGCTTGAAATGCCATGAAAACTCTCTTCTTGTCTGATAAATTTAGGTTTAGAAATTCTGAATTCCATATTTTCCAAAACAGAATACAATATTTATTCATACTTACTCAGACCTGTAAACTGTTCAAATCTAACCAAGAAAGATGGGCTTCAGATATCCTATGGCATTCTTTGTAGGAGCCGCTCTCTGTACCAGAACTGTGTTAAGGCAGCTAAAGCAGCTTTCCTATCAGATATTATTGAGACTAACAGCCACAACCCCTGAATGTTATTCAAAATTTGTAATTTACTGATAAATCCCTGTCCTGGATCGGCCTGAGCAATTTATTAATCATTTTATTGGAAAAGTTTTATTACTGAAGGCTTCACACCCTCACTCTCTCGTGTTGAATCCTGTTCCGGTTTTAGGATTCATGTCGACCTTTTCTCACTTTGAGGTGTTATCACTCCCTACTCTTAAGGGATTAACTGAACGACCGAGAAGCTCAAATTCTATGCATGATATCCTTCCATCCCGCATTATCAAGGAGGGTTTTGAGGAGATTGGGCCCTGCATCTTATTTTTTTGACTTTTTAAATTTAATTGCTTTACACAAATCATGGTCACAATACAAAATGAAAATGTTGCAATTATACATAAAAAATAAAGCGCAAAGTCAAAAAAAAAAAAAGAAGAAACCCCCTCCCTCCCGACCCGAGGCTCATGTAAAGAGAAAAAAAAAAAAAAAAAAAAATGTATGTCACACATCTGGAAAATACATTTTTATATAGTCAATAAATGGGTTCCAAGTGACAGAGAATCTTTGTTGTGATGAGAGAACTCTGTATCTACGTTTTTCCAGTGGTAAAAAGAAAAGCACCTCCTTTAACCATTGTATATATGAAGGAGCCTTATCAGACTTCCAGCAAATGCTATGGCATTTTCCTGAGATTCACTAATTTCGTATTGAGGTGTCATAACTCCAAAAATGCCAATGCGGAAATCAAGCACTAAATTTTGCACACTGATGTGAGATAATACTTTGAATATATTTACCCAGTAATTGTCCAGGTTAGGACAAGACCACAACACATGACCTTCATTTTCTGGATTACACCTGTCCACACACCTGTCCACACCTGGGACAGGCAGGATTGGATTCTGGGAAAGAATTTTTGAAAGCCTCTCTCTGTATAATGAAGACGATGAAGAATTTTAAAGTGAATTATTTATACATACATACATACACACACACACACACACACATACATATGTATAGGAGACACACACAGTGATATTTGAAATGAAGTTTACTGGATTTACAGAAAGTGTGCAATAATTGTTTAAACAAAATCAGGCAGGTGCATAAATTTGGGCACTGTTGTCATGTTATTGATTCCAAAACCTTTAGAACTAATTAGTGGAACTGAAATTGGCTTGGTAAGCTCAGTGACCCCTGACCTACATACACAGGTGAATCCAACAATGAGAAAGAGTATTTAAGGGGGTCAATTGTAAGTTTCCCTCTTTTAATTTTCTCTGAAGAGCAGCAACATGGCGGTCTCAAAACAACTCTCAAATGACCTGAAGACAAAGATTGTTCACCATCATGGTTTAGGGCAGGGGTCGGCAACCCGCGGCTCCGGAGCTGCATGCGGCTCTTTAGTCCTTATAGTGCGGCTCCGAGTGGTTTGGGCAAATAAATTAGAAGTATTTAGCTGAAGTGTATTTTATTTATGTTAGTTCTTTTAAACTTGTAGTTCTAAATTGGAAGATTATTGTGATATTGAAATATAAATATAAAATTATATTTATTATTTTTTCCTCGCTCAATATAAGCGTCACACTCGCGGAAGCCGGTATTCCCGCCGAAACGCCGTGCATTTATCGAGACTTTCAACCCCAGGTAGGCCAATTATGGATCTTCGGATCCACATTATGTCAGCAGCTGTTCTCCACCATGAACTATGTTAAAGACAAACACTGCTCACGCGTCACAGACGACAGATGACAGCTTACAGTCCTGCGTAAACTGACTTCGCACAGCACCGATTAGCAGACACTGTGCGCAGAGGTTCAGGAGCAGAAGTCTCATTGTAAACATATCACAGCAGACCCGACGATGTTTGCATGAACGCGCTTTTCAGCATCTCTTTATTGAGCACTTTTCACATACGGTTGCTGTACGCATACAGCCGGCTGTAGCTTCGCAGCTCACAGCCCGACACATACCACCAACAACAACAGCAGAGAGAGCACAGACCTTAAGGCGGCGAGGCGTGATTGCGGGTGTCGCTCAGGTGCGTCCGCCTCCCTTGCAGCAGCGCTGCAGACCACGCCCCGCCGCACGCATTAACCAGGTAAAATACATATTTAGCCAGAATTTTGCAAATATCTATTTTTCATTTTTCAGCAGCATAGTGCTTTTTACCAATTATTTTTTAAGAGTCAGGTCAAGGCTCCAACAGCCCAAAGGAGATATAAGGGAGGCGGCTCACAACAGTTTTTGTTTGCTACATGGATCATTTTAGTTCAGCTGGGTGTCTTTCCTTTTGTTATATTTCTTTAAGAGTTCAAATGTGTTGATTACATGAATAAAATGTAATTTTCTCTGTAGCACTTCATGGATTTCATAAGCAGCACACCTCACCTCACCTTGTTCACACAAAGGTAAAAAACAATATATACAGTGTTATCTTCATTTTAGATGTCAGAAAGTATTTGCGGCTCCCAGTGTTTTCTTTTGCATGTAAACCGGGTCCAAGTGGCTCTTTGGGTGTAAAAGGTTGCAGACCTATGGTTTAGGGGAAGGATACAGAAAGCTGTCTCAGAGATTTAAGCTGTCTGTTTCCACAGTTAGGAACATATTGAGAAAATGGAAGACCACAGGCTCAGTTCAAGTTAAGGCTCAAAGTGGCAGACCAAGAAAAATCTCGGATAGACAGAAGCGACGAACGGTGAGAACAGTCAGAGTCAACCCACAGACCAGCACCAAAGACCTACAACATCATCTTGCAGCAGATGGAGTCACTGTGCATCGTTCAACCGTTCGGTGCACTTTACACAAGGAGATGCTGTATGTGAGAGTGATGCAGAGGAAGCCTTTTCTCCACCCACAGCACAAACAGAGCCGCTTGAGGTATGCTAAAGCACATTTGGACAAGCCAGCTTCATTCTGGAATAAGGTGCTGTGGACTGATGAAACTAAAACTGAGTTATTTGGACATAACAAGGGGCGTTATGCATGGAGGAAAAAAGGACACAGCATTCCAAGAAAAACACCTGCTACCTACTGTAAAATATGGTGGTGGTTCCATCATGCTGTGGGGCTGTGTGGCCAGTGCAGGGACTGGGAATCTTGTCAGAGTTGAGGGACACATGGATTCCACTCAGTATCAGCAGATTCTGGAGACCAATGTCAAGGAATCAGTGACAAAGCTGAAGCTGCGTCGGGGCTGGATCTTTCAACAAGACAACGACCCGAAACACTGCTCAAAATCCACTAAGGCATTTATGCAGAGGAACAAGTACAACGTTTGTTATACTGTATCTTTAACCTTGTTATCGATACAGTATTTATCACAGGTCCTTCATGCATTCTCCTGCTGTATATCATTACATAAGGAGGAGCAGGCGTGTTTAGAAGCAGAGACAGTAACAAAACTAATTCTATTACTAATATGGTTCTTTGTTATTTCTCTTTTAACACATCATTGACAAAAATATATAAAGCTGTCATAAATTCTTCTAAACTGAAGGCTAAATCATCAACAGTAGAGTTTGGTAACAGTATGAGGACACTTTTTGGTACAGCATCAAAAACTACAGCAGGTTCTTTTGGATATTTTTCTTTTCTTTCTTCATCAGCTTTTTCATCAGCTCTGCATTTCTAGTAGATCCTGAGTCTACATCCTAACTTTCTTCATGATCTCGGCTCTGCTTCAGGAGAGCTGAGAGAATGAAGCTGCTCACCAGAGCTGGACTGGCCATCGGGCATACCGGGCATTTGCCCGGTGGGCCGCTCGTGATTTTTCATTTTTATGGGCCGATGGCGTTTTCTTTCTGTCTTTCTTTCTTTTTTTTTCACGGTATAAATGAATAGTGGTGTATTGACGAGTTGGTCATCATGGATTGGGCTGGACCAATTACAGCCGAGGAGGTCGAACTTTAAAGTTGAGGTGAAAAGCAACGCGATTTGTCCCGATCAGCTGATCAATGATCAGCTGATCGGCTTTTCTCTCTGCGTCAGAAAGAGCAAACCAGCGGAGGTCGCGTTAAACAACAGAAGCACCTTTAAATTTGATGAGCTGTTGTTAGAATTTATTTAATATTAATTTCTAGTATCAGCTGATGTTTGCTGGAGGGATGAAGGGTTGAAGGGAAGTTATGAACTGTTTCTGGGAGACAAATAACATCAGGATCCTTTTCTAAGTAGCTGACAGCTGGTAACTGTGCAGGGGCGGATCTTGCAAAGTTTTGCCAGGGGGGCAGGTAGGGCATTAACAGGGAAAGGGGGGCACAAAAAATACCTTTCTTTCTTATTCTCATTTAAAATTTCTAGCTTTTAACAAATAATTATCTGAATCATACAACCAAAGTTTTCATCTGATGTCAAATGTACAGAAATCCATTATTGTACATAGTAATTTTTTTCAGGGTCCCAACATAATTTCTTCAGAAAGTAAGTTCTGTATATGATGCCAGTATTTTCCCACATTTTCTAGATACCGTACCAGTACTGTGTGTAAAATGCCATGCTGTTTATTGATGTGGTAAATAAATAGTTTATGAAAATATCACTAAATCTGTCATTTATTATTTTTAATATTCAGTAATGATCATGTCTCACCTCTAGTCTTCTCTGTCTTAATTTCAAGTTTCCACGATATGTTGTAGAAAGTTCAGGAGGTAAACCAAGCAGTCTTTGGGTTTTGGCTAAGTACTGTTTAGAATACCAGAATAGGGAGGATGGTGTAGGTTTAAGTTAAGTTCTAGATTGATACATATATACCAACAAGGCAGTGTACATCACTGTCACAACGACGTTTGTTTTCATTCAAAGGCTTTATGGTTTTTCCCATAATACCTGGTGGGCCGGTCTGTAGTCAAAATGCCCGGGCTGATTTTTTGTCCCAGTCCAGCCCTGCTGCTCACTGTTGGGTTTTGATTCACTGTGGTCACTTTCCTCATAATTATGAGAAGGTATCAGCCTCCTGCTTCAGTCCAAGCTGCTCTCCCTCCTGACTGCTGCAGAGTTTCTCTTGACCAGCGTAGCAGTGATCAGCTGGAAGTCCAGTCTTCTTCAGCTGCTCCACTAAAGCTGCTAACTCAGTGTTTTTCTCCAGAACAGGCCTCAGTGTGAAAGTCTTCCTGTCCTCTTCATCCCAGAAACTTTTAATACAGCAGCTGTGTCCACAGGTTGTTGTCACAGGAGTTGTTGCTATAGTTTCTGCTTCACAAGCAGTTCGGACTCATCTGGGATTTGAACCACTGAAAGCAAGAATCATACCCCACACATCTTGACCGACAATGCTCTCAGATGCTGACTGGCTGTCTTTAATTTGTTGGAAATGGTAATATTTGAATATTAAATCCGAAAGCTAATCTTTCACACACACAGTAATAATGAAGTCACCGTCCTCCACTGCTTTATGTTGGCAGGTCCTGTGTGGAGAGAGTCTAACTGGATGTTGTTACTGGGAGGTGGAGTGGAGACGGAGAGGAGTTGCAGTCACATACAAGAATGCAGAACATCAGTGTAGATTTGGAATGAATGATAAAGTAAAGGTGAAACACATTGTAGTGTAAAAATGAATAATTACACATGTGTGATGTGTATATAAAATTTTCAAGTTTTAAAATATTCTAACTTGAAAATTCCTCTTTGTAAATCAGGTTAAGATGAGTGGTACAGGTTGTATCACAGAGTCTCTCAGCCTCCCTTCCTACTTTGTACTCATGTTACAAGTTTCTATCAGGGTGTTGGCTGTATTACACAAGGTCCTTACCCTCCATCTTTGTGTGTATGTATATAATATGTAAATCTCCAATCAAGCAGTTATGGTGGACCAATCTGAAGGAAACTTTACATGAACATTGTCTCACATGCAGTAAATATTAAGACCTATATGTTAAAAAACAAAACAAAACAATGTGTTATCCCAGTTCTTTGGATTCTTGGATTTACAGATTCATCATCGCCCTACAAATGTAATGTTATGTTGACATTTTCATTTTTTAAAACTAAGAAATGAAAACATTATAAAAGCACCACAGGCCCGACAGTTATTCAGTTAATTAATTATTTGGTTAAGAAGAGCTTTAAGAGCATCTACATCAATTATAGCAGCATTACTGAGGAGGAGGCTGGTTTTGCGTAAAGTACAATTTAACTTGAGACATTAAAACAAATTTGCTGTGACTGTGCTGTGCATGTACGGTTATTACAGGTTCATGTTGATGTTCTTTATGCTTGAATTTGTTGTGCAGGCTGTAAATATGGCAGCATTAATCTGTTCTCTCTGTTTTTGTGTAATGAAATGAAATGAATTCAGTCTAATCCGTCACCATCAAAGTTGCTTGGCGTCTAGTCCATCTGCTCTGGCCCTGATATCAATGTTATATATATAATAAAATCAGGATTTTAGCACAAAAAGTAAGGACATTTGTGTTTGGTCATTTATTTGTTGTAACAGTGCTTCTTGGCAGTGAATCTCTGACCTCTGTGAAACCTTAAACGGAGCCACATCTGTGAGGAAAATGCATTTGTGGGTTGAGCAGCAGAGGTGAGTATGTGTTCTGTGTCAATGCCAAACAGCAACATTGAGTGACAGGCGAAAAATACTGGTTAAAGAATGCGATGCCACATCCCACAGCAGTGTGTGACCAGTATGAGGAGGAGGTGCCGGCTGCTGTGTGTGGTTCTTTCACATGCTGCTGAGGCCTCATTATTATAATAGTTGAAAGCTGCAGATTTGCAGATATTTATTTGTTCCACTGTAAACTAAACAACAGATTTCCACACTGAGACGTCAGCACACAAAGAGGAAGATGTGTGGCGTTTGACTGGATATTGTACATTTGTGTTCACCAGTTCTACAGTGTACCTGAGTATGTTAAGAGGAGCAAGAACTCCCATGTTGGTTCTATGTGTACAAGCCAGCATAAGGTCTATTTGGGGATTATTGATGCAATTCACATCTCATCATAAAGTTAGTTCTTTTGGTTTTATAGATATTTTGAATTTGTCCAGAAATTCTTTGTATGATAACAAAACATTATAATGGATGTCCTTATTGCTCCATATTAAGTATGTATGTGGGGAGCAACTGTACATGTCCTCTTATCTCTGAGTGAGTGCAGCACAGCACACAGCAGCAGAGACTGTATACAAGGATAACAAACTGTGTGACAAGCTGGTCATTGTTCCCACTTTATTGGAGATTTACATGATGAATTCACTGTGGGAACTAATTACAAGGTCAAAGATAAACAGACACAAAACACATGTTTTTATATATGAACAAACAGAAATGTGTTAAACATATAAATATGCATTAAAGCCACTAAAGTGTCTTATAATCCCTGTTAACACATGCCTGCTGACACATGATACACAGTAATATGTGTTTGAATACAACCTGAAACCTGTTAATGTTCTGATTTAACAGCAGATTTCTCCACATGCAGGACAGAGAAATTCCTGCCTCTGTCACACAAAAAGTGGAAAATATATTTGTTTGACATTTTAATCACAATAACAAAGAAATAAACTGTTGGTAGATCCACTTTTTAGGAAGATGAGGTGATGAAGAAGAGAGCGTTCAGTGGAAAAAGGCCAGTGAGTTCATGTAAATGCTGCTTCTGCTGTAAGAAACAGACCTATAAATGTATAAATGCTCCATGATTTTCATTTCTATCCATCATCTTGAACACTGGCTATAAATGTTTTCACTTCATTACTGTGTGATTTGGTTTCTTCACGTGTCTCCTTCAGTGCAAATAAAGGACTTAGAGTGTGTGCTGTGTGTTTTTCTGAAGCATGACAATCCTTTCCAACAAGTATTTCCAGCTGTTTGTCTCCACTCTGCACTTTAGTCTTTCTTCTTGTCATGTCTGTGTTTGTCCACCAGGTGTCTCCCTCAGCTCATTTTCTCCAAATCAGAAGCATCAGATTTGTGGAGACGCTCTGCCTGCCAGACACAGCTCAGGGCAATGTAACATGTCTATCCTCCACAATATACAGGCCTGTGTTATTTAGTGTCTGTATTTAAATGTATAAATGACCGAGTGTGATCAAACTTTACATCCGAAAAATTACATTAAATGTCATCACTGTAGATACAATAATAACAATATAAAAACCTCAAAGATTCAATTTCTTTTGTAAAAGTTCAAACCTCAAAGACATTAAGTTTACAGTCATATATGATCAAGAAAATCAACAATCTTCACATTTCAGAAACTGGAACCAGCTTTAAATGTGACTAAAATAATTATAAAACAATCAATTCTCTAATCATTGACTAACTGATGAATCACTGCAGCTCCAATATATTGTTGCATTTGACAACCCACTACAGCAACTACAGAATAAAACCACTAACCAGACTGATGACAGATTTCAAACATGCTGAATATGAAGAGTAGTATCATTTAAACTCACATGATTATCAGCCATAAGAACAAATTCAGATTTATATTGATGTAAGGTATATAAATGTAAGTACAGTTTGAATCAGTGCAATATTATTTTCACACATCAATTCTCTGTTTATTTGACTTTAATCAACTCTGCAGTGGCTCCATCATCCCAAAGCCAAAGTCCAGCATAGAGCGGCTGAGTGAATGTGGTCTGGACTCTGTGGAGGAGAGTCATGGTTTCAGAGACGCTGTAGAAAGACAGAATACCTGCTCTGTGATCCAGGTACACTCCTACTCTGGAGGACCGAGGACCTGAGAGGACAGTTTGGACTTTGTTGTGCCAAAATTTATAACTGCTTGTGTCACAACGTAATGCCCAAGATTTGTCATTATATCCAAATCAACATTCATCGAGGCTCCCTGTTCTGCTGATATTCTTGTATGTGACTGCTATACAAACTCCTCTCCCTCTCCACTCCACCTCCCAGTAACAACATCCAGTCAGACTCTCTCTACTCAGGACCTGATAACACCAATCAGTGAATCTGTCTGGATGATCAGAATAAGACTGTTGTTGTTTCATAAATGTTACTTTTCTGTTCCCCTCAGATAATAATAGATGTGTGTTTGCTGTGTTTGGATCCAGTGTGATTTCACGTGAATATTTTAAGAAGTCATCTCTGGTCTTTGGCTCTGGTGGTGACAGTAAAACATCCACTTCAGTGACTGTCAGTGAGATGTTTGTCCATTCCTCTCTCAGAATGTCCTGTAGTTTATCTCTGGTCTCTGACACAGCTGCTGTCACATCCTCAAAGTAGCTCAGAGGACGAATATTGATGCTGGATGAGTGTGTAGACTCACTGAGTGCTGACAGTGAGGGGTAGTTGTGTAGAAACTGGTTGTGATCCTCTGTGTGTGAGAGCTGCTCCAGCTCGCCGTCTTCCTCTTCAGCTCAGCGATCTCCTGCTCCAGCTTCTCCTGAAGCTCTTTGACTCGACTCACTTCAGTTTCCTGCTGGGATCTGACCTGCTGCTTCACATCAGAGCTTCTTTTCTGGATGAGACGGATCAGCTCAGTGAACATCTTCTCACTGTCCTCCACTGCTTTATCAGCAGAGCCATTGATGGCCTCCACCTCCTGTTGAAGCAGCTTCACATCTTTCTCTCGCTCCTGGATTCTCTGCTGGATGTTTAGTCGTCTCACCTCGAGCTCCTTCTGCTTCTCAGTCCTTTCTGCTGCAGCTGGGACTGTTTCATGGCCTTTATGTTCATCCATCAAGCAGAGATAACAGATACTCTGCTGATCAGTACGACAGAAAATCTTCATCACCTCATCATGACGAGAGCAGATGTTCTCCTGGAGCTTCTTGGAGGGGGCCACCAGCTTGTGTTTCTTTAATGGAACTGCATCATAGTGAGGTTGGAGGTGTTTCTCACAGTAAGAGGCTGGACAAGATAAACAGGACTTGATGGCTTTCAGCTTCCTCCCAGTGCAGACATCACAGGCCACATCTTCAGGTCCAGCATAGCAGTGATCAGCTGGAGCAGCTTGGAGTCCAGTCTTCTTCAGCTGCTCCACTAAAGCTGCTAACATGGTGTTTTTCTCCAGGACAGGCCTCGGTGTGAAAGTCTTCCTGCACTGAGGGCAGCTGTGGATTCCCTTCCTGTCCTCTTCATCCCAGAAACTCTTAATACAGTTCATGCAGTAGCTGTGTCCACAGGCTGTAGTCACCGGATCCTTCAGTAGATCCAAACAGATGGAACAAGAGAAGGTTTCTCGGTCCAGCTGAACTCCTTTCTGTGCCATTTCTCCTCTCAGTGTCAGTGACTGTGTGAGTTTCTTTTGTTTTGGTGAAAGCAGTTTGATCTCTGGTCCAAACCTGTGTTTCTGCAGTGAACGGATCCTATCAGCTCAGAAACATGAGCACATGTTGGTTTCACCCATCTGTAATCTCCATATCTGAACAAGGGAACAAAAGCAGCGGCAAGTCAATATAAAATTTTTACTGAAAATTGTGAGTGAAGAAGGTACCACTATGTAACAACCGTGAAGCCAACGCTACATTACAAACTAAGTTACACATAAGTGACAAAGATTAGAATTTCTGGACTCTAAGACTGTTTGTTCATCCAAAAAAGTGTTTACCAAGAATGTAAACATGGAACTTATTTATATTATTCTAGTTATTTTATTATTTTAGTGCATTCACTCTGAAATTACTCTGGTAATGATTACTTTCCAATACCTGTAGGAGTAAAATGGACTGACAGGATCATGAATTTGAAGATGAAAATTTAAAATTGTGATCCTAAATAAACTCCATCTGGTCCTGACTATTATCGTTATTATTAGTAGTAGCAGTAGAGCAATATTTAATGTCAAATTCAGCTAAACTTAAACTTAAAATATATTTTGTATTTTCTGACTTCTTCTAGATCCCATCTTTACCTCCAAGGCCCACCAGATGGCTTCAGTTCACACTATTAAAATCACAGTGCTGTCTTCTTATAAGTCCACTCAGCAGCAAATAAATAAAATCTGCTGCAATATTAGGGTGATATAAACTTTATTAACAGTAACATGTTGTTTGTGATTTTGCATCAGTGCTTTCAGTTTTAGTTCTTTTAATGCTAAAATGTTTGCACAATCTCAGTTTGAAGGATTTGTTTCCTTTTTTTTTACCACTTTGCAAAACAGTCAATAAATTATTCTTTTTAAAATAATACAACTGCATGAGAGCACACGTGAGCCTGAAGATCATGCCCAACCTTTTTTTCCTTCTTTTTTATTTATTTCTGATCAAATGTTCTGATTTCCTGAGAGAGGAAGGAAGTATTTAAGACACACATGAACTGTCACCGTGTCTGTCCTGTCTTGACCTCCACTATATGCTAAAAATAATTTGAGTGACGCCTGGAAACAGCTGCTGGAGTCTCTGCACTGGTGAAATGTCCCTTTAACAAAAGCATTAGTTTGTAAAGATTAAACTTCTCCATTCAATAAACAATAAAATTGTGAACATGCAAAATAATCTCCTCACGCCAAGGAACACATCGCAAACAGGTCAGTTAAAAAAAAAAAAAAAAAAACCCTGCTTTTATAGGATCAAAAGAAAAATAGGACGAGGACTTCTCCTTCACAACTTACCAACAGGCTCAGAGACGGAGCGAACCAACTGAAGGTGGGACAGACAGATCATGCAAATATCCAGTGGCGGTTTTTGATACGGGCGACACGGGACGGGGCGGCATCACGGGCATCGGCACCGATCGGTTTTCTATCGCCCATTTGCTGGGAGTAAGGGCGCCCTCCGTTTGCGAGGAGCGCCTGCTGCTTGCGGCACAGCGAGGAGAGGGCGGGGCGGCGGGGATTCTCTGGGTGGCTGGAGCAGCATCTAATAACCAACTCGCAAAATAAAACAAAATAAAAACAAACCAACAACACGAAAACACCGGACATTATGATACAGACTCGAAATTCTATATGCGCTGCTCGCTGCTGAAGTCAAAGTAAACTTTATTGTCATCTCCGCTACATACAGTCCAGTATATAGAGAGACGAGACGACGAGGCTTCAGTTGCAGTGCAAGCAGGGGCGATTCTAGGATTAGAGCTTTTGGGGTGCTGAGCACCCAGAGAGCTGCCCAGCCAGGCAAGATAAATCATATGATTCTTAAATTCATCAAGTCTCTCTGTGCCTGGGTCCTCGTCTCAAAACATGACATCATTGTTTTGTACATTTTAACACAATTTAATCCCCACATTTGTGAAAGAAAAGCAAAACACTCTTTTGAAAAGTCTGTAACAAAATCATCAAATCTGATAAAGGTTATTTAAATGCTGCAAAAGAAGAATGGATTGGAATAAAAAAAAAACATATCCTAACCTTAATTAAGATAAGATAAGATAACCTTTATTAGTCCCACACGTGGGAAATTTGTTTTGTCACAGCAGGAAGTGGACAGTGCAAAAGTTATGAAGCAAAAATTAGAATACAATAAGAATAAATACAGTACACAACTGTACAGAATAGAATAAAATAAAAATACTATATACAGTAGAATAAAATATACAATAAGATAAAAATAGAATACAAGTGCTATATACAACTGAGTAAAAATACAACGATGCCAGGAAGATTATTGCACTTAGTGTTATTGCACATGTGTGTGTGTTTGATCAGTTAAAGTCTTTGTTGTGGAGTCTGACAGCAGTGTGGAGGAAAAACCTGCGAAATCTCTTCGTCCCACACCGTGGGTGCCGCAGTCTCCCACTGAAGGAGCTGCTCAGTGCTGTCACAGTCTCATGCATGGGGTGGGAGATGTTGTCCAACAGGGATGACAGCTTAGCCACCATTCTCCTGTCACTCACCACCTCCACTGGGTCCAGAGGGCATCCTAGAACAGAGCTGGCCCTTCGGATCAGCCTGTTCAGTCTCTTCCTGTCCCCAGCAGAGATGCTGCCCCCCCAGCAGACCACACCATAAAAGATGGCTGAGGCCACCACAGAGTCATAGAAGGTCTTCAGGAGTGGGCCCTCCACTCCAAACGACCTGAGTCTCCGCAGCAGGTACAGCCTGCTCTGCCCTTTCCTGTAGAGGGCGTCTGAGTTATGAGTCCAGTCCAGTTTGTTGTTCAGATGAACACCAAGGTACCTGTAGCTGTCCACAGCCTCGATGTCCATACCTTGGATGTTCAGTGGTTGCAGTGGAGGATGTTTGTGCCTGCGGAAGTCTACCACCAGCTCCTTGGTTTTACTGGCATTGATCTGGTATTCAGTATTCAGAAGACCCTTATGAAAAAAACATCGAGGGAACAGTTTACCCTGCCCGGGATAGGGTTACCGGGGCCCCGCCCTGGAGCCAGGCCCGGGGAGGGTGCCCGAGGGCGAGCGTCTGGTGGCCGGGCCTTAGTCCATGGGGCCCGGCCGGGCACAGCCCGAAGAGGAGACATGGGCCCATCCTCCCACAGGCCCACCACCCGCAGGAGGCGCCATAGGGGTCGGGTGCATTGTGTGCTGGGCGGCAGCCAGGAGCGGAGGCCCTGGCAGACTGATCGCCGGCTGCCAAGACTGGCAATAGGGACATGGAATGTCACCTCTCTGGTGGGGAAGGAGCCTGAGTTAGTGCGTGAGGTTGAGAGGTACCGGCTAGATATAGTCGGGCTCACCTCTACGCATGGCTTGGGCTCTGGAACCAGTCTCCTAGAGAGGGGCTGGACTCTGTCTCAGTCTGGAGTTGCCCCTGGTGAGAGGCGGCGGGCTGGGGTGGGTATTCTAATCCCCTCGGCTTGCTGCTGGTACATTGGGGTTTTTCCCGG
>JAQSNX010006162.1:0-26102 GCA_029532605.1 Oreochromis grahami | reverse complement strand
AAGGGCTTGCGCCCAGTTTAATGCCTGCCCACGTAACAGTTGAACCATAAAGGCGATTCTGGCCCCGTCTGTCTCATACGTTCTTCGTAACTGACGGAACTGCAGCGTGATCTGAGTCAAAAATCCACCACATTTATCGAACTCACCCGAGAAGGGCTCCGGCGCCGGTAACGATCGCTCTGGCGGTTCAGTGGAAGCCGGTGCAGGGGGAACAGGTGGAGCGGCTGCAGATGGATTCGGGGCCGATGGCTGAGGGGAAACAGACAGAGGAGGTGAGGGTGGGCTTACCGACGGTAGATGTTGAGCTAGGACTTAGTGAGTGCAGCCAGTTGTTGATTTATGTGCCGGAGCATGTGTTCGTGGCGTTCCAGAATTGCCTCCGGGGTGAGGACGGGTTGCTGGGTGGGATTTGAGTCCGCTGAGTCCATGATGGCTGGATTGTTATTGTTACGGTTTGGAAGAGGACTCAAGCGCAGGACTCCTGTTCTGATGCTCACAAGAAAGGTTTATTTACAATGCACCAGGTGTATATACAAGAATGTGCGGGGGGTGCTATATACAGCTGAGTGAGGGGAGAAGGGGTCTCAGGGAAGTCAGGGGAAAGCACGCGTTCTTCTGAATGTCACTCACACGATCACAGGCTCACACTCCGACACTGCCACACGGGAATCACACGGGGGAAAATCCAGGGAGCTCTGTAGACAGGGAGACAGGGTTAAGTACGACGCACACACAGGTAAACAATCTCAACTAACTTGCTGTAGCTTGGCTTCACTAACGCGTGGTAGACAACAATCCAGCGACGAACAGCAGTCACCTCCTGGCTTAAGTGCTGATCACCTTAACGAGACCCAGGTGTCTCATCTCCCGAGGCGTGGGCCGAGGGCGTGAACCCACAGTGAGTTCCGCCCCGGCGAGAGAGAAGAGGAGAGAGAGAGGAAGAGAGTGCTGATCAGCGTGCAGCTGATCCGCCTGGCCGTGACATCTACAAAGTATTGACTCGGGGGGCTGAATAATTATGCACACCCCACTTTGCAGTTATTTATTTGTAAAAAATGTTTGGAATCATGTATGATTTTTGTTCCACTTCTCACGTGTACACCACTTTGTATTGGTCTTTCACCTGGAATTACAATAACATTGATTCATGTTTGTGGCTGTAATGTGACAAAATGTGGGAAAGTTCAAGGGGGCCCGAATACTTTTGCCACTGTACACACACACACACACACACACACACACACACACACACACACACACACACACACACACACATATATATATATATATATACACACATATATATATATATATACACACACACACACATATATATATATATATATATATATATATGTGTGTGTATATATATATATATATATATATATATATATATATATATATATATATATATATATATATATATATATATATACACATACATATATATATATATATATGTGTGTATATATATATAAAATCTAATATATTATATCTAGTATATTAAATCTAAACATCACAGACCTACCCTGGACCCCCTTATTACTTATATCCATCCATCCATTTTCTTCTGCTTATCCAGGGCCGGGTCGCGGGGGCAGCAGCCTAAGCAGAGAAGCCCAGACCTCCCTCTCCCCAGCCACCTCCTTTAGCTTATTCAATTCAATTCAATTTTATTTATATAGCGCCAAATCACAACAAAAGTCGCCTCAAGGCGCTTTATATTGTACAGTAGATAGCACAATAATAAATACAGAGAAAAACCCAACAATCATATGACCCCCTATGAGCAAGCACTTTGACGACAGTGGGAAGGAAAAACTCCCTTTTAACAGGAAGAAACCTCCGGCAGAACCAGGCTCAGGGAGGGGCGGCCATCTGCTGCGACCAGCATTCCCAGACGAGAGATATAATCTCTCCAGCGTGTCCTGGGTCTGCCCCGGGGGCTCCTCCCGGTGGGACATGCCCGGAAAACCTCGCCCAGGAGGCATCCTTGTCACATGCCCGAACCACCTCGGCTGGCTCCTTTCGATGTGGAGAAGCAGCGGCTCTACTCTGAGCCCCTCCTGGATGACCGAACTGAAGGGAGAGGCCAGCCACCCTTCGGAGGAAGCCCGTTTCCACCGATTGTATACGCGATCTCGTTCTTTTGGTCACTACCCACAGCTCGTGGCCATAGGTGAGGGTAGGGACGTAGATTGACCGGTAAATTGAGAGCTTCACTTTTACACTCGGCTCCCTCTTCACCACAACAGACCGGTACAGTAATAAAAATAAATAAATAATAAAATAAAAAAAACCCTCAATAATAAAAAAAAAACCCTCAAGAGAACCAACAAATCCAGTTTTTAATTAAATACTCTTAAGTTGAAGATTTGGTTGGCCTCAAAACTGCACAGATAATAAAGCAGCAAAGAAATCTTTGCCTCACAACATTCAAAACTTGTTCCAAATCATCTGACCTGTGAGGAATCCTCATATTCAGCAATCCAGTAATAAGGACTAATGGAACATATCGTCACAGGAGATAGTGTGTGTGTAGCGTATGGAGGACCACAAGAGCCACGCGCATCGAAATAAAAAATTCTGTGCTTAATTTTAATAAACTGCATTTCAAAATCCTTTTTCAAATTCCACTTTAATAAAAACATTTTCGAATTGCACTTTAATAAACTGTATTTCAAAAAACATTTTTAAATAAACTGTATTTCAAAAAACATTTTCGAATTCCACTTTAATAAACTGTATTTCAAAAACATTTTCGATTCCACTTTAATAAACTGCATTTCAAAAAACATTTTCGAATTCCACTTTAATAAACTGCATTTCAAAATCCATTTCCCTTTCCTGTTCGCTCAGGGATTAACATGTGGATTAGCAGTTGGATTAACAACTTCATTTTAAAAATCCTGCTGCTATTCAAATTAGCCACACCGTGGGATGTAAGGAGCTCTCTGATTGGTTGGTCAGACACAGGCTGTCTGCCAGCCTGGATTTTTCTAGCTCATAGCTCCTCCCTGCTACGAAGCGTGTGTGCTTGTACAAAGGCCGTTCAGCCTCGGGATTTACACTCGGCTCGACACGGATATGTGAAGAATGAAGGGAGCCTGCAGCGAAACGGAGAGCCAACCTCTGACTGAGTGCCCGTTTACTCAGTCTGACCACCTGTTGAAGGTAACGTGCTAACGTGGCTAACGCTAGCATCACCCCACGTAGCCCCGTTATTTTAAGGTCATTTTAGCTTATGAAAATTTTACGTCGCAGCTGTACGAGCTCGCTGTTTTGTAAGCTGCTGTGCTCTTCACAAATAAAGCTGGAAGCAGCTCAGACTGTTAGAACCAGCACTGAGCCCTGTTACATTTATACGGTGTTAGAGCAATGGCTGCAACCTACAGCCTTTAAACTAGCGATTACAATGCTGACAGTAAACTCGTCAGTCCAGATGTTACCACATTACTCTATGGTACTTGGAGTTAAAACAACTGAGACAGGCTGATTAAAATAACAGCTGTCAGTTCTCTCATTCCTTATATCAAGACTGGAGATCACACTACTGATTTCAGTTCATTTAATATGTGAGCGAACAGGAAAGGGAAATGGATTTTGAAATGCAGTTTATTAAAGTGCAATTCGAAAATGTTTTTATTAAAGTGGAATTCGAAAAAGGATTTTGAAATGCAGTTTATTAAAATTAAGCACAGAATTTTTTATTTCGATGCGCGTGGCTCTTGTGGTCCTCCATAGTAGCGTACATCAGTACATAACTTCACACATCTGTTTAAAAACAATAACTGGTCAAAATCTACAGTTCTTCCGATTAATTGCTCCTTCCATAATTCTTCTCCTACACCACTGCAATCTGGAAATATAAAATATTTAGGTATTAATGTCTCTCCTAACCTTTCAGAATTAACTAAATTAAACCACATCCCGCTTTTAAAGACAGTAGAAAGCGATCTGGCTAGATGGAAATCTTTACCCATATCACTCATGGGAAGGGTCGCCGCTATAAAAATGATGGTCTTGCCAAAAATAAACTATTTGTTTTCAATGATCCCAAATAAGCCATCACAAGATTGGTTCAGATCTCTAGACTCATGTATTTCTAAATTCCTTTGGAAAGACAAACCCCCACGTATCAGCTTAAAAACATTACAAAGGACCAAGGATAAAGGAGGATTAGATCTGCCTAACTTTAATCACTATTTTTTAGCCAACAGGCTTCAGTTCATCTCTAGATGGTTTAAACCAGGGGTGCCCAATCCCAGTCCTCAAGAGCTACTGTCCTGCAGCTTTTAGATGCATCCCTACTCCAACACAGCCGAATCAAATGGTTTGATTACCTCTTCTGTATGCCACCAAGTTTGGCAAAGGCCTGATAACAAGCCATTCATTTGATTCAGGTGTGTCTGACCAAGGATGCATCTAAAAGCTGTAGGACGGTAGCTCTCGAGGACTGGGATTGGGCACCCCTGGTTTAAACACACCTTCTTAGATGAACCTTGGATAGATGTAGAACAGGCATTTCAGAAATTTCAGACCTACCATTTATCAGTTCAAACATCAAAAGACATGAATGCTTTAAAAGCATCAACATCAGCTCTTCTCTGACAGCATGGTGGGAGTTTCTAAAAATTACAGCGTCCTCATTAATCCCATGCAAACGTACACCTATCTGGAACAATCCGGACATATTACAAAACAATAATATGATAAACTTTCCAGATTGGAGTTGCAAAGGAATTAAATACTTGGAACATGTATTGGAAGGAACAGACTTTATTTCGTTTGACAGACTAATTACACAATATGGGATCAACAAGAAACGATTTTTGGAATATCAACAAATTAAATCCATAGTAAAAAAGAAATTTATTCCCAGTGGCTGGGCCCCTTCCGGGGGGTGGGGTACCCTCAGGCCTCTGGGCCTGAAGCTCGGTCCTCTCTGACGCAGCCGGCTGCCAGCAGAGCCCGCAGGCACGCCACTGCAACCCCCTCCGGCCTCTGCTCTGTGGCTGCTGGGTGACATCTCGTTTGGGGGTCTACTCAGCTCTTCCCAGGAGGGTGGCACGGTTCCCCCCCTTTGGTGGTCCTCCTTGGGTCCTCATACTCTGGGGCCTCTGGATGTCTGGGGCCTGGATCTCCTCCATAGCTGCTTCATGCCCTGGGGGACGGGGCTATGGCTCCCCACACTCCCTAGCAGATCGTTACATGGAGAAACCTTTTGAATACAAGCATGCTGATCCACACAGGTGTACACACGGGTGTTCACAGACACAAACTACACCTTTCTTGGCTGCTACCTCAAAGCACATTGTGCGCTATCTATCTTGCGTGCTGCACAACAACATTTAATATTTAGTATCTACTGTTATCTACTGCTAGCTAGTTTATTGTGATGGTGCTGTATTTATTATGTAGCTGTTTTTTGTTCGTTTGTTTGTTTGTTTGTTGTCTCTTCTGTTTTTTCTCTCCATACAGGTGATCCAGGTATTTTGTTTGTTTTCTTTCTTTCTTCTCCCCTTTCTCTCCCTCTCTTTCTTTCATTCTTTCTCCCTGTCCTATCTCCCAGTCATGTCTGTCCAGACTGTAACAACTGAAAATAAAATTAAATAAATAAATAAAAAATAAAAACAATAATTGCACAAATAAAGGAAAAGTTTATCTCAGTGATTGTGGTGATAAACTGTAGATCAGCGCAGCTTTCTCTTCATTTTTGTTGTTCGAGGCAAACTTAAAGTATTCATTAAGGTTTCTCTTTGTTTTGTTTAATTGTGAAAAGGAAGTAGGCCTTGATAAGTGTCACATGGAGTCTAAGGCTCATCAGCACTGTGTATGCTGTGCAGAGCAGTGAGGAGTGCTCAGTCCGTTACATTGGAGAACCTAAACAGCCACTCCATAAACACATGGCACAACATAGAAGAGCCACATTGAAAGCACAAGCTGCAAATCTGCACCTAAAGGACAAAGGTAACTCTTCGAGGATGCCGATGTTCACATTCTGGACAGAGAAGACAGATGGTTTGATAGAGGAGTGAAAGAGGAGGCCAATTATGCATACTGTTTACGGTCATCTTTGAACATGAACATGAGCTTAAGACTCATGGCACCACTGCCTTAGATTACTCTAGAATGTAGAATGCCTATTTGACAGCCTTTTAATTACTTAATAGTTGTGACATGCTTCATTGCTATATGACAACATTCGTCTAAATCCTTTTGGAAGAAGTACACTTTTCCATGTTTATGGAATAGTGTTTGTCTGCTTCCACTCTAAGCCAGACTAAAGATTTTGGTGGTGGTGGATGCACAGACAATATCAGCTGGTCACAGGATGCCTTCATCAGATGAGCAGCTTGTTTGTTTGTTGGATCAAAAACAGGAACAATCAGTCTACAGAAAGATGATGATTACTTTTGCAAGAATTAGAATTTACAAACACACAGACTCAATGAACCTACTGTAGCAGACCTGCAATTTCCAGGTTGAGGTTGACAGCAGAAGCACCCGTAAAGTTGATGGTGTCCGTTGATTCAGTCACATTTCAGTTCACCACTTGCATTCATCGTGTCTTTACAATGCACTGCTTGTGTCCTCTGTCCTCTAATCGCCTGCCTGTGACCTCAAGCAAACCAAGGATGTGTCAAAAATGAAAATACAGCTGTGTTGGGCTGTATCAAAACAATTCACGATTTAGTTGTAAAATTATGTCATTAATATTGTTTATAAAACGGTTTACAGATATTACATTGGATTCAAGTTTCAGCTTTGGCTGGGCCACTCAAGGACATTCAAAGAGTGGTCCTGATCCAGTCCTTTTCATTGTCCCATTGGAAGATGAAACTTTGCACCAGTTGGAGGTCCAGATTGCTCTGGAGCAGGTTATTATCAAGCATGCATCTGTACACTTCTACATTCATCTTTCCTTTGACCATTACTAGTCTCTCAGTTTCTAATCTCTCCCCAAAGCCATCCCCACAGTGATGCGGTGCTGTGGGGATGGTACTGACCAGGTGATGGGCCGTGCCTGGTTCATCCAGACATGATGATTGGCATTCAAGCCAAACAGTTGAACCTTTGTTCAGACTAGAGAATTTTATTTCTTATGTCATGCATCATTTACTGAGCTTCTGTCTGGCAGCTCTACCATACAGGGCTGATTGTTGCAGTGCTTCAGAAATGGGTGTCTTGGAAGATGCTCCTCACTGCACAAAGCAACGCTGTTGAAGTGACCATCGGGTTGTTGGTCACCTCCCCTTCTAAGGCCTTTCTACCCTGATTGCTCAGATTTGCCAGGCAGGAAGAGAACTGGAGGCCACTCTGCACATTGGGACAGACAATTCCTTGTAACTGGACACAAACAAATATATTCTAGCATCCACTTAACTTTCTTTTGTGGTCTTCCAGGTCTTTTGGTGTTAGACCTGTGATGGGCCCCTGACCTGTCTCTTGCTTAGGGACAGTTGGAATAGGCTCCAGATTAAGCTTCAAACTTTCTTTTTTTTCTGGGTAAAACTTAGAGATGGGGTTGGATCAGGTGACCCTGAAGCAGTTTACTCCTAATGTTGGTCCCAAGCCCAGGTAAATCAGGAGTGTTGCATTGGGAAGTGTAAAGTCTTTGCCAAATCAGACATGTAGATGATTCTGGGTTAACAACGCTGCCAAATCGTTGTTCAGTAAATTATGTGCAGTTTGTTCAACTGATTGCTGCTTGTTAAACTTTTTTCTCTCTATTTTCATCTGGGACCCATCAGACCCAGTGTCGGCTGAATGTAACAAATGAACACATTTCAGTATTTTCTCAAAATAATTCATGATTTATTCTCCCCAGTGTAAGACACAAAATCATTTGTTTTAAATTTACACAATCAGAAATCATCCAAGCTTCTTTCTTCATTATAAGGCACACACAGCAGAAACTAAAAGCTTCACATCCTCTCGGCTATAATGTGTTCATGAACGTTCACTCATGTAAGAATCTCCGTTGAAAAATACAGAACATTTGTTTGCAACTTGTAAAAAGTAGTAGAAATGTGTACACACATAAACTGAGTTTGCTTTGTTTTAAAAGTATTTTTGCAAATTCTGAAATCATTTCTAACCTTCGATTTATTTATTTTATTCAAGTTGTTATATGTTGTCAGTTGCAAAGGAATGATTTTGAAGTGCTTCAGTAAAGATAGAAAACAGCAGAGCTACAAGTTACTAATGATGTTGTCATGGCCTCTCACACTGAGCCCTGTGCAGACACTACAATAAACTGTTGGCATTATAATAGTTGTGCTGGTCTAATCTCATCTGTCTGATACATCATTTGTTTATGCGAATGAAGATTTTTCCTCATGCACGAGTTCTGCAGGATTGTGTGTTCGGACCAGGACGTTCCATATTCTACATGCTTCCCTTAGAAATTATTATAATGAAAGTGTATAATTAGAAACACATACACTGCACATGATACCTAATAGTTTTTCTGATGAATAAAATGTCTACCATCATCCCCATTTGAACTTAAAAATGTCTGTTCGACACCTTTTCAATAGAAGGCCTTCTGTCTCATTACTGACAAACAAAACCTAAAGTGCCAGAATTATTTTTTAAAATGCAAGAAACGTGTAAACCCAGCTAAACTGACTCAGCTGTAGCTTAAATTTTCTCATTTACTTTTAAGAAGCTGGTACCAGAGGTTTGGTCACACAGCCACAACTCAAAAGCCAGCAGCTGCAATCTCTGGTCATAAAAACTGAAATCATTCATTAGGAAAAATGTAAAGTTCTTTTAAAGATGTTCTGCAGACCTCAGTGGGCATGTGCCACAGCAGGTCCTTCCATCCTGTGCTTTGGATTTCAGTGACTCCAAGTCTAATTCTAATTTTAGGTCCTCAGTGTTTAATCAGCAGACTATACAATAATGGTACAATTAACAGTCTATCAATAACAGCCAGAAAAGCTGAAAAAGTACAACATTCACATCTGAGAAGTGATACCAGAGAATTGGAGGCATCCTTCCATTAAAAATCCATTTAGAGTGCAGATTGTCCAAATTCTTTTATTACGTGTTTGCACTTCTGTGGCAGGAAACGAAGAATTCATAATAATAAAAACTTCCAGCCTCCTCATCACACAGAATGGAGCAATGTTAGTCACGCACAAAAATAAGAACCATGAAACTGTATCAAGCGAACAGCACTGAGAAATCGTCAAATGTGCCCCTAGTATTACTTACCAGGTTTGTAAATTTGTATGGAGCCTTAATCAAGTGTTTCCCTGATTTGTTGTTCCTATATTTCATCATTTGAGTTTCCTTGTTATTAGTTAGTCACAGTCACTTTAACCAACACTGACGGTGAGTACAAAACTTTTGCTTTCACTTAGTTTTTGGACAGATTTGGATCATGCTCTGGTTACCTGGGTGAACAGTCCCATTTCAAAAAATAAACTTAATTCCATTTTAACCAGTTAGTTTTACAGGATCGCTCTGCAGCAGATGACATTCTTTCTAAGTGTTCAGTGACGGCTGTGACATGCAGGTCAGCACATCCATGTTAATACCCCCCTAAGCTAAAGCAGAACCACATGCGTGTGCATCACACTGCTGCAGCATTCAATCAGTATCCAAGGAGTCATGGCAGTTATCCTCACGTTTGCTGGCCACCTGGTGAAGTCAGAGGGGAAGGTTAAAACAGCTGAGGAAACTGGCTACCCCAACCCAACAACTCCACCCAGGAGAAAAACAGACATGCTGGGAGTGACAGGACCCCGACCAAAGCACAGGAGCATCTCACAGAGCAGCAGGGAAAAAAGAGTCAGAGCCAAATCCACATATTTCTTATCATTTAATTAAGTGATTTGATATAAAACATCATTAAAATGCAGGGAAAAAGGAACAGCAGAAAGAGACCTGGCAAAGAAAGCACACAGTTCATGCTGATCAGAAACATTTAACCTGCCTCTTTTGCAAATGTCCAAAAGCTCAATTTTGGTTTTTTATGCTTCCAAATAGTTTGTTTGTTGTGCTGAAAACGCGAAGAAACGAGGAAGAAAGAAATGAGCAGACACCATCAGACAGGAAAGGAAGCTCCCCTGAAATATACCGATAACACCTGACTGCAGAGCTAACACGTTAGCCTTTCATTTGTCTCCACTTAGGTTTGTCTACAAACCAATAAATAACAGAGTAGATAATCTACATATTCCAGATCAATTTGATACCGATTTGCAGATTTCACAGTCTAACATAAATTTCCTTTCATTGTCAGAGCTGTGCTAACGTTGGCGCATGTTTCCTGTGACTGCTTGTTATTTGTTGTGTATTGTTGATGAACAGAGCGTTTCTGGGCCGATGGTTTAGTCCAAAATGAACTCATGAACTTGTTTTAGTTAAACATTGTACTGGGAGCATAAAACTGCTTTTCAAAATTAAAGCGCTAACCTGTGAGTACCTGTCACTGGTTTGAAAATGCTCAATGTTTGACACATATACCCTATAATTACTTTACATGAGCAATGCACTCTGGGTAAATGATGTAAACTGATGGCACTTCAGAGCAGTCTTTATCAACTGCCA
This sequence comes from Oreochromis grahami, assembly GCA_029532605.1. Lineage (NCBI taxonomy): Eukaryota > Metazoa > Chordata > Actinopteri > Cichliformes > Cichlidae > Oreochromis > Oreochromis grahami. The sequence continues at coordinate 15,536 of JAQSNX010006162.1, read as the reverse complement.
CTTTAACAGGTTTCACAGAGTATAAAACATGACACAGTGTGCTACTTTTGGCTTTAATTTCCAGCTGAAAGGAATCGAGGGGAGTGACACTGGCCTGCACAGCTGTCTTATTAGAAAGGACCCACAACACCTACTGTGGTGTTCTTGGTACCAATCAACTAAAAGAGCTGACAAATGGCAGATAGAGTCCAAACACCCTTGAATAGTCTGAGAAACATGAAAAATAAGATATGCTTTCCTGCTAGGTGGTAAACCAATCACGGCCACAGTTCCTGTTCCTGAAAGCAAACCGGTACTCATCACGACCCTGATCACGGAGGCAGCGATGAATCCACATTCATGATCATAAAATGAGCGAGCAAGTCGATTTCCATATAACAGATGACCACTCTTCCTCTCAGCAGAGCAGCAGTGGCTGCACTGACATTCTCACCTTGCTTTAATGTCAGATATGTTTTCCAGCTCAGTTTGAACCATCTGTTCAATTACCCAGACTGCAATGCAACTTAAATAACAATGGTGGCCTGTGAGCAAACAAACACATTATTATATCAGATCTTAATGTTAGTATAACAGGCTGTGCACACATTCAGTCAAGGTGCCTTTTAAATGTGAGTTCATGTGGGAGGCTGTTCTATTATTGCTGCTCCACATTTAAAACACATGATAATAAACACAGATCACGTGTCCTGTCTAACTCTCCAAGAGGACTTTTCAGTGTCGTAACACAATGAAAACATTTTCATTTCATTCAGAGATCGTTCATCATTACAGGAATGTGGGTAATAAACATGGCACTTTAAGCCTATTTTTAAAAAAAGGGAGTTTTTGGGAAAGGAGCTCCGAATTTTTGACGTGTTGAAAAGTTGAGAACACTGAGATTAGATGGTTTCAATTTCAAACATTAGACCAATTTTACTAAATCCAGGCTGGATCAGCACAGATATCTGCTGGCCGTGTCTGACTTTTACTTACTCTTCGTTATGTTTCTCTAAGACATTTGTACATTAATGAATCTTTCATTTTTCCTATTCTTTTTCATTTCCCAACTTTTTGTTACTGTTTAGCCTGACAGCAGCCATAAAACTCATTATTGTAGGCGATTAAGACACCAGCCTGGAATGATGGGTAAGCAAGCAGGAGAAAAATAATAAAACAGTAGCCCCTTGTGCTCAAATTTTCACCACTGTAATCAACAATGTTTTACATTCCACAACGAACGTGAAGTGCAAACATGTGCTAAGAACTAAATGATTTACTGCAACTCTGTAAGGACGCTACTCTGCTTTTAACTGAGTTCTGACTTTGCCTTCAGAGTAAACATGTGCAGTGAAACTCTTTATCAAGTCATTCAACACGAAACAAAAAACTGTAGAAAGAGCTGGGAAGGGGAAGTGTGTAATGCCATTATGCCAATCCACTCCAAAACGATCCATGTGAGTTTAGAAAACAGTTCATTGACAGAAAAGGTTAAAGTCAAAACTGAGAGCCCATCCCACAGAGAGAGCACTGAGCCAGCGACACACACACACACACACTCGAGCAGAGGACATCAGGGTTCAGTTCTGTTTTATCTCTGCTGTTTATACCTTGCTCCTGAAGAGAGGCTTAGCTCCGGGCCCACAGTACTCGTTGTATATGAGCTTGAACAGGAAAAGGTGGAAGAGCGTTATGAGCGAGGCCACGCTGAACCAGAAGAGGAAGGGCAGGCCTGGGTACCTGTTGGCCATGTGTTCCTCGTGAGCAAGGATGGCCTTGAGGTGCAGAGTGTGGCGGAGGTCCTGCAGATGGCGCAAGTCTGTGGAGATGTAGAGCAGCGGTGTGATGGGCTGCGTCACCATGACGGGGAAGGTGTGGCCTTTAATCTCTGACGTAAGCTCCACGGGCTCGTTGAGGCAGCCGGCCTCACAGGCATACAGCTTCACCGGCTTTTCCTGCGGCTTTACCGACACGTGGAGAAAAGGCTTTCCATCCACATCCAACAGCACCGCCAAGTTGATGAGGTCCTGGTTGTAGTGAATGCCTCTCAATGCGTAGCTGTTGTGCAGCACATCTGGGTCGGTCTGGAACTGCAGATGGTTCTCTGTGAACTGAAGGCCACCAAAGCTAAGCACCATGCCCTGCATGACTCCATGGGCCCCAGCAGCTACCAACACCTTGCAGCCTCTTTTGTGCAACGTCAGAGTCCACAGTGTGACCAGCTGCAGGATCTGAGCAGTGCTGCTGACTCTCTCAGGCCACAGGTTTTCTGCGTGCATGGTGGCGTGGCCGCTGAAGCAGTGGTCAGCGTAGTTGAGACTGGATTCGAGACTGGCGCGCTCCTCGCCATTTAGCCTTTGGTCCAGAAGCGGAGCCGCGGAGGAGGACAAGATGTAGTAGAGGGTGGTGTTCACGGTGCGGCTCGATGGCGTGTGGGAGTCGATGATCTTCCTCATTTCAATACCTGAATGGAAACAGAAAGCGGAGTTATAGCTTCACCCAAATTTGGCACGTAGTGCATACAAGACTAGTCTGAGCCAGATCATTCATTACTTTATTTCTCATTTTTATTGCATCAAAATCATTATCCAAACTGGCTCCATGGTGTAGTGGTTTGCAAACGACTCCCTGGGCCCCTTCTGAATAACACAGCAGGTGAAAGCAGCTACTGAAAATACATTTAACTGTACGCAGAGAGACACTATTGGCTGACAGGAAGCTTTGACAAATTAAAGACAGGGTCACACACATCCACATTGCAGTGGGGGCTGCTGATTCTGATCATTTGCTTAGTTTTGCTACTTTTGTGTTATTTTTGGCATTTTTGTAGATTCAACTAAAGAAATGGGAACAAATGTTGTGTTTTTGTGACTGCTAATAAAAAAAGTGGGTCTTTGCCTCAGACACGATAGTTACTAACTTAACTAAAAAAAAGAAAGAAGCTTCACCTTTGGACGACATGCAAATGACTGCACTGTTTTTATTTAGCCTTAAAGGAGGTTTAGTTACTGTCACGCTTGCATTATTGCTTCACGGTGACACCATCTATGATCGTTTTTGGTATTGTTCACTGCAGCTCTGATGGACTGAGGAGATTTACTGAAGTTGTCCCATAAAACAAAGCCAGCTACTGCTACTCCTCACCTGAAATGAAGAGCTCCTTCCAGGCTTTCTGGTGGTCTTCGACCAAGTTATCCTCACTGGTCCTCAGCAACTCTTCCAGCTCCTTTTTGGCTCCGTCTTTGAGGGCGCTGAAGGTCTCCTCCAGCATTGAGGACTCGATGGACTCTGAGGTCCACACCACACTCACAATGTTGTCTACGTGCTCTGACTTAGCCAAAACATGGATCCTGCTGCTTAGCTTTTTGGTGACCACCACGACCAGAACCATCCTATTTTTTTCCACCGGCACCCTGCCAGAGGAGAGGATTACCTCTCTGTCATCCAGTTTCTCCACACTGGTGGAGAACTTGCTACCGAAAGAGGGATTTCCAGACGATAAGTCCAGGTTTAGAGCCCTATCGGAGGGATTGTTGATATGGATTCGCTGCAGAAATACGTTAGGTCTGCTTCTGTGAGCAATAAACTCCTCTCTAATAGTGACACAGTCTCGGGCTGACTGCAGGGTGGCTGGTGAGGCGCAGCGGACTGACAGGACCGATCCCTTCCGGAACCACAGCATGTTAGCCTCAGCCTCGGCCAGCGCCCCATCCAGGCTGACGGTGACTCTGGGAGAGTACTCAGTCTGGTGTACCGGAGCCGAGCCGGGCTGTGAGGATGAAGCTACCCAAAGTTTGTTAGACTCAATATCAATCAGAATATGGCCGTTACCAGTTACAAAAGGCGTGTCTAGCCGTTCCTGAGGTGTGCTGTATATGCCTTCTCCTCGGTCTACCAGGGACTTCCACCTGTAGATCTCAGTCAGGAGACACTGCCCGGCCGCCCCTCCGGGCATGGCTGAGCCACTGAACAACCTCCATCTTCGCTCGGCTCCCAGGTACCAATAGAAAATGAGGAAGAGCAACAGTCCTATAAGGAGTCTTCTCGCCCAGCTGCTTGATAACAAGCCTGGTAGCCCCTTCAGTCGTTGCTGTAGCCACATTTTACGATCAAAACCCGGCTGTGAGTCTGCTAAGGACAGCACCCAGAGGGCTCGGGGTGAACACGCGAGGATGTCTCACATGGAATTTCGTTCGTACTTTCTCCAGGAGCGAAAGCTGACAAACAGGATTCAGGCTAAATGAGCTCGTTAGCTAGCACTGTGGACAAAAACTGCACAAAATGTGCGGACGCTTCTCGCATTGTAAGCTCTGCTCGTATCCTCAGGAGTGAGCCATCAAGATCTCCGTTTGACTTCAACTAGAAAAATCGAATAAATAATTAAAAGCGATTCTCTCCAGAAACAACTTTGCCATAGGCTGACACTTCTGGTTTGTCAGAAATGTCGTAAAGCAAATCGGCCAAAATTCACGATCTGTACCGGAAACCCGATCGGTACCCAATAACGACCGGAACTGTCGCAAAAACCAGTAACTTTACGACAAACAGCGCTTCGGATGGAAAACAGGATGGACAGGAAAACCCCGCGGAACTGATCATTCAACAGCTCTGGTCAGAGCAAAGTGGAGTTACTGGTGCTTTATGGTTGCTGCTGTTTGGGTACAACATCAGTCACGACAGCTGCAGTCAGAGGGGAGGAGATCCAGCGTTTGTCTGTCTGAACTGACACAGAGAAAATGTGAGGTGTTCTGCACTAACTCGACTAAGGAACATGAGAGTCATCATTTTTATGAATATCGTAAAATTATGATATTTCACACCTCAGCAATAATCATATATCCCAAAAATAAAATGAAAATGGGGGAGATGGACTAGGCTGATGAACAGGATGTTTGAGATAGAAATTAAACTGATGGAATAATTGATATTGGTCTTTTATTGTGATTTTTGGACAAAAATGTCATCTTTTTAGAAACTGTTTTGGTGACCTGTGTGTGTGTGTATAAAAATGTGTTAAACCATAAAAAAAATTTTTTTTGATTAAACCAGTGCTTTTGTAACAACAGAGGGCAATGAGGATGGGGGGAGTTGGAGGCTGCATGCTCTGTTGGCTATGATTAGTTTTCTTTGTGTTTGTTTAATCCAAACAAAGAAAATGAGAGTCAGACTTACTCACGCTCCACCTTAGCGTGAGATGGTCGTACCTGAGCAAGGATCCCTGAGAGAGTCACACAGCAGCCAGTGTGGGTAAACTGACAATGTCTCTGACGGTGCGACCCCAAAGTAATTTCAGAAAGGCAGGCTCTCGCTTTGACCAGTAAGAGAGTGGAGGAGGCCTGGGTTTAACCTGATCCATGTGAAACAGCTGTTTGTGGGGGACACCCCACCCTCACTCAACCCCAGCGACCCCGAGTGACTGGAAGTTATTGCTTGCCTGACTTTCACCAACTGGAAATGTCCCCCTGACTGTAACCCCCGGCCACGATCTCGAACTCCTCCCAGAACGACAATAAAGTCATTTCAAAGAGGCTGGCTCTTGCTTCAGCCACTGAAACATCGGGGGACGGTTTTGATCTGACCAGAACGACAGACCGCCGGCCGTATTTTGAGATTCGTCAATCGGAAGAACAAGGTCGCACTGCTGAAACAAGGACGCAAACTGAAAGGCACGAACGTTTTCATTAATGAGCATCTGACACGAAAAAAAAACGCAGACATCGCGAGGAAGGCAAGGCAACTGAAGAAGAACGGTAAAATACAACATACATGGGTAACAAACTGCAAGATTTTCATTAAGCTAAACGGGACACCGAAGAGGCAAAAGTACTGATAGTGAGGAACATGGAGGACCTGGACAAGTACAACTGACACTAATGTATCGAGGTAATATACAACTCTAATGACAATCAAATGATAAATACACCAACATCTCTAATTACACCAGGAAATGACATGGACACTTTGAAATCAATTCTCCAACAGAAAGTTATTGATCTAGATTGTGAATATAAGGAGCATAATATAATAGACCCAAATAGATTCTGAAAGTAATTTTCTCTCTTCTTTTTGTTAAAAATTGTAATTATTTCACACAGGAACAATATGAAAAAAAAATCAACCTAGACGGGAAGCTCTCATTAATGTACTCTAATTTTGATTTCATTAAGGACTAGGGGAGACCGGGGATAGTTGTAACGTGGGTCAGTTGTAACACTTCCAATTTCTCCAATCAGGACTAAGTTTCAAATGATGTGATTCATCCTGTGCATGCCCAATTCAGTTTTGCTATCACATGTGAAAAATCAGCACATTTTGTCAAACACAGACAATTTAACACGAAAAAAGTAATTTGTATACCAAAAAGTAAGTTTTTCTACTTTATTTCAATTTCTAATAGCATTATCTGCTTTGCAGTTAAACTCATCAAACTTAAATTATGTTATTTGTATGTCTATGGGGATATATTCTGTGTAGGTCTTTAGTGCTAATGTTTTAGCCGTTGGCTGTAATCTTAGCTAGTTCATGGCTATAGGAGTCTGGGTCAGTTGTAACAGCAACAGTCTGGGTTAGTTGTAACAATAATGCAGATGTTACAACTTACCACACTATTACTTTAACTTATATTAAACAAGTTGGGGCAACGACATCAGCAGAGAGAGGTTCACTGGTCACCTTTGTATGCGCGGTTAATGCCATTGGCAACACAACCACCGTTTGTGTTCCCATACATATATTATGCAGACCACTGTGTCAGAGATGGACCAGTAGGAAGTGTTGGTAGTGGAAATAAATCAGGATGGGTGCAAGAAACAGATTTCCTCATCTTCCTGAAGCACTTTGCAAACCACACCAAGGTAAGCCATGATAAAAAGTAATGGAATTGCGATGCTGGTGAACAACTACATTTTTTTCAGCTTCATTGTTATGTTCAAAAGTTGGCGCAAGAGTTGTAGGTTATAATGCCCACTGAGCCAATGAGGCCAAACTCAAGGAAGACCAACCAAAATTAATGAAATATTCAGTTGCAGAAAATTCCATCATTTGTCTTTTTTGGGGGTTGGAATATGTTCAAAAGCTAGATTTCTGCATTCTGTCACACACACATAGCTACATAAATGGCTCTAAGTCCATTCATGTGTTGAATAAAAAAAGATTACATGTTAATGTTTTGTCAGTACCCTTATTTCATTGTGTTACATTTCACCCCAGGATATGTTACAACTAACCCAGACTATGGGGTTAATTGTAACATTTCACTCTTTGTGTTTGAGACCATACCATGCAATGGGTAATTGTGCTGCAGAGAAAATAGCTGCACTATTTAATAGCAGAGACATGTAAATACTTTGCATTAAATTTTGAATCCACTACCTTAAAAGAGCTCCCAGCTACAGACAGAAATGTCAAAAATGTTACAACTATCCCCGGTCTCCCCTACTTACAACAATTTTCTCGACCCTTTAGTGTTATAGCCATCACTGAAACTTGGTTCAATGTTGATAAAGGAATAGATTTCTGTTTGAATGGATATGATTTAAAATACATGAATAGATTAAATAAGGCGGGCGGCGGGGTTGCTATATATGTTCATAACTCTATAAAATATAATGTTGTAACAACTATGTCTATGGCTATTGATGGAATTTTGGAATGTTTGACTATTGAGATCATGAATGAAAAAAGGAGAAATGTTATAATAAGTTGCATATATCGGACACCCAGTTCAAGTATTGACACTTTTAATGAATGGATAGAAAAAATGTTTGCTTCGGTGAACCAAAAATTACTATTCATCTGCGGTGATTTTAATATTGATTTGCTAAACCTAACAAGGTTAAAAGCCATTGATGACTTTACTGACACGATGTACAGCTTATCACTATATCCAACAATAACAAAGCCAAGCAGAATAACATCACATAGCGCCACTATTATTGACAACATTTTTACTAATGTCATGGATTTCCAAATTAATAGTTGCCTGCTTGTCTGTGACATAACTGACCACTTACCAGTTTTTACTTTGTGTGACTGTGATTTAAAAAAAAATAGATACCAAGATTACGATAGCAAAACGAACAATAAATGAAGAAGCAATTCATGCCTTCAGTTTTGATTTAGCACAACAAGAGTGGAGTTCGGTGTATGAAGAGTCAGATGTGGACAAGGCTTATGACAATTTCCTAAATGTTTTTACTATGTTGTACAATAAACATTGTCCTGTAAACGAACACAGGACAAAGAAAAAAAGATAAAAAGTCCTTGGCTCACAAAAGGAATCATCAATGCTTGCAAAAAGAAAAACAATCTGTATAAACAGTTCATCAAAGTAAAAACAAAAGAAGTGGAACAAAGATATAAAGCATACAGAAATAAATTGACTGATATTATAAGAACAAGTAAACAACTTTATTATAGAAGAAGATTATATGAAAATAAAAACAATATAAAAGGAACTTGGGATGTGTTAAATAACTTAATTAAACAAGGATCTTCTGGAACATCATATCCTGAATATTTCATTGATGCAAATGGTGAAAATCATAACATGAGTAACATTGTTGATGGGTTCAACAAATTTTTTATAAATGTTGGTCCTGAACTAGCAGCGGACATCCCGTGTCAAAAAAATGAAAATATCAGTAATATAAAATCAAATCCCTTTTCACTGTTTCTCTCTGCTACAAATGAGCAAGAAGTAATAAATATCACATTAAAATGTAAAAGTAAGTCTTCAATGGATTATCACGACATAAATATGTCTGTAGTTAAACAGGTTATTCTGAATATTGCTAGTCCCTTAACATATATCTGTAATTTATCATTTCAGTCTGGTTGTTTTCCGAAAAAAATGAAAATTGCTAAAGTAATACCACTATACAAAAGTAATGACAAACACAGTTTTACCAATTATAGGGCTATTTCACTACTGCCTCAATTCTCAAAAATTTTAGAAAAACTTTTTAATTCAAGATTAGAAAAATTCCTTGAAAAACATCAAATAATAAATGTTGGTCAGTATGGTTTCAGAACGCAAAGAACCACTTCAATGGCGATAATTGAGGCAGTAGAAGAAATTACTAATGCACTGGATAAAAATAAATATGCAGTTGGTATTTTTGTTGATCTCAAAAAGGCCTTCAACACAATCAATCACTCAATTTTACTGGATAAATTGGAAAGATACGGTATTCGAGGGAAAGCTGGTATTGGTTAAAAAGTTACCTAACGGGGCGGGAACAATATGTTAGCATAGGGCATTACCATTCAGAGAAACTTGGTATTACATGTGGTGTTCCCCAAGGGTCAGTGTTGGGACCAAAACTTTTCAATGTGTACATAAATGATATTTTTGATGTTTCTCAATTACTTAAACTCATACTGTTCGCAGATGATACCAACATATTTTTCAGTAGCGATGATTATACTGATCTTGTAATGACTGTAAACAGGGAGCTAAAATTAATAAAAAAATGGATGGATATAAATAAATTATCATTAAATATAAATAAAACTAAAGCAATGTGTTTTGGTAATTTAAAATATAATATAGAATTACCAATCATCATTGCAGGTGTACCAATTGATAATGTGAGTGAAAACAAATTTTTGGGAGCCGTAATTGATAACAAAATTTCATGGAAACCCCACGTCAGACACATAAAAACCAAAATTTCCAGAAGCCTCGCAGTTTTGAATAAAGTGAAACCATACCTTGATAAAGATGCACTTCGTACTCTGTACTGTACCCTGGTCCTTCCATATTTTACATATTGTGTGGAAGTGTGGGGAAACACATATAAAAATACAACTAATCCATTAGTTACAGTACAGAAACGAGCACTGCGTATTATTCACAAGGCTGGTTATCTAGATCATACTCACAAACTCTTTCTTCAGGCAAAGTTACTTAAATTCCAGGATCTGGTTAATTACAATACATCCATAATCTTATACAAAGCTTTTAATAAACTTCTACCTGCAAATTTACAAACTATATTTGAAATTCAAGAAAGGGCTTATAATGTGAGAGGCTTCGGAGAATTTAAATTACCCAGAACTCGAACAACCCGTAAAGGTTTTTGTGTGTCTGTATGTGGTGTGAAAATCTGGAACAGTCTGAGTTTACAACTGAAACAATGCAAAAATATTCATAAATTTAAATTCCTCTACAAACAGTTGGTCTGGTCACAGTATACTCAATGATGGTTTTGGTGTGCTCTGTAATGTCTGTTCTCTTACCATTGCTGGTATGGGTTCTAAAAAAAAAGTGTATGTATTTACATATATGTACATGTGTGTGTAGATGTGTGCTTGTTACTATGTAATTATTATTGCCTGTTACCTGTGGTAACGCAATTTATAATTAATATATTTTGTATTCAGTTTGCGAGCTGCCGTTGAGATGCCCGGGGCTGTTGATGTGTTGTTTGGTTTTGCAATGATGGGCGTAGCTGTGGGAAGCTATTGTTTTTGTTGATGAGTGAGTATAGGGGTGGGATTTAATAAGTTTTCTTCATCCCACTCCTTTTCAGGTAAAATTCATTTTTTGTTTTTGTGCACTTTATGTTTAATATATGTATTTGTTGTGCCTGAAATGAACAAATTTTAAAAAAAATCATCAAAGACTTTTTTAATACAAATTATATTACTATTATATTACTGTCTGTCCCTGTGTGTTGGCCCTGCAACAGACTGGCGACCTGTCCAGGGTGTACCCCGCCTCTCGCCCTATGACAGCTGGGATAGGCTCCAGCGCCCCCCGCGACCCTGAAAAGGATAAGCGGAAGCGAATGGATGGATGGATGGATGGATATATTACTATGCTTTGAAACGATGTCAGATTTTCATAAAACATGTATTAGTATGTTGTAATGTTTTTCTTACACTGTGTAATTTACGGTGGCCCCTAGAGACAAAGCACATACAAACTCCAAAACACATGCAAACTCCAAATCACAACGGAAGTGCTCCAGGACGCTAGGGGCAGTGTTGAGCTCGATTTGCAAAATAAACGGCAAGTTTGTCTGTATGGGACGGTCTAGTTTCAGGTTGCCTAGCAACCATGATACTAACCGCTGGAAACGTGTCATACAACTTTGTTTGACAGAAATGAAGGAGAAGATATTTTGTTCATTTGTTTGTTTGTTTCTACAAGAGCTCTGTGTGATTTAATAAGTATCTGAGGCTGAGACCACAGGACAGTAAAACACGATTTTTGGGCTTCATTTCTGTACTGAACAGTCATTTAAGATTAGTTAGTAAATAACAATTAGCTAATGTTGTTCATGAGACTAAAGTCATATCACTTTGGTAATGTAAATATAATATGGCCAATATTATAGTTATTATATTAATCATCATAAGTTATTACAGCAGTGAACATGAACTCTGTGTCAAATACTGAGCTTCAGTACAGATTCTAGTTGCAGTTATCTATATGTCTTATCACCTTAAATCTTCACTCAAAGAGAAGTATCTTTGACACTGTATATATAGGTGTATCATATATAAGAGACAAATGTTGTTCCTTCAGTATGTTGGCATTGCTAAATTTAGCTCATTGCTTACATATATTTATAAAAAGAAAATGTACAAACTGTGATAACTGTTTCTGATAGAATGAAGATCAGACTGATATATTAAATATTCCTTTATTGGGTGAGAAAATCAGACCATGTCATAACTGCTTTAAGTCATACAGAACAGATATCAGAGCCTTAAACAGGCTGACTTCTGCTAAATGGGTCAAACTGGGCAGAAAGTCTACAAACACATAACATCCTTATAGAATATGATGTAACACTATAGATCAACTTAGCTCAGAATATATAAAGCATATAAACAATTACAGCAATATGATGCAACAAACACAGCAGTGCTACTAATCCAAAATACTCAAAGCTTCATAGAACTGAAACAAACATTTATTTTTAGCTCCATTCTGCTGCTGATACATACTTTAGGTTTCTGAATATGAAACTTGTTGCTGCCTTTCATAGTGTGTAACTTGAAGGCCCTGAGTACTTTCTCCCACACTGAAAACACTGGGATGATAACATTATTTGAACATTACCTAATAAGACTGATTCAGGACAGACAATTAGTGATGTTAAACTTTCCTAGCAGTCCTTCACAAACAGGGAACAGTCTGTCTATTCTCTCCATCTGTCAGCTGCTGCTGGCTCTTCCTCCTCCTCTTCCTCACACACTGCTGAGTTTGTCCTGGTGGATCATCAGGGGTGCAAAGCCTCACAGATGATGTGCAGCAGTGGGTCCCTCAGTCTGTCCTCACTCTGGACACTTGCAGTCGTCACACATGGAAATCAAATGTGTGATAAGCTGCAGGATTCAAACACAAGTGTAACTTATAAATACATGTTCATCCTTTTATTCCACAATCAGAGAGAAAGAAACAGAGAGAGAGAGTGCAGGACAGACAGACAGGTGACAGTCTCAGGTGTACACACTGCTACAAAACAGCACAAGAGAAGGAGGATTTAGTGTTTGTGTTATTACGAGTGCTGAACAAGAAGAGTTCCAGATGGTCCAGTGGACACATGTGTGACTCCTGTGATTAAAGCATCTTTCTTTCAGCTTAACGAGTGAACCGTCAGCTCGTTCAAACACACGTTAAAGTCCGTTTGGCTCGACACCACCGAACAGAGGCAGCAATATAACATAGCTAACATTAACAGTGCAGTGAATCCTGCTTGTGCCGTCATATTCAGGACTGCAAACCGAGCAGCATCACTGACTTTCAGCTTGTTGTGTTTGTGGATATATGACTGACTTTAATTATCCATAAAATCATCACATTCTCTGGAAGATTAAAGTCAACTATTGAACGGCGTATATTTTAAAGTAAAGGCTTTAAACCCAAGTTAGTACAAACATCGCTAATGTCACTTAACTTTGCTGACATGTGGCCAACAGTAATGTTTTAATGTTCTTCATTATAAAAACATTTGCGCATAAATAAGTGACATCATATTCAGTACTTACTTCTGAAAGTTTACTCTTTGGCGGCTCCGCTTCCGCCGTTTTTTTTCGGCAAAATTATCCACACCACCGCCGCGCTATGAAATCTGGGATATGTTGGGCCATGAAGGCAACACCGACCCATCCTTAAAATTCAGGGAAATTAAGGACGCATTTGAGGGCCGCATTTCGAGCAGCCTTTGAAATGGGACAGCCTTTGGCCTTCAAATGCGGCCTTTAAGGCTGCAGACCCTGAATTGGGATAGAGCCCAAATCCGGTCATTGGTACTTCCTGGCTTGTGTAGTTACTAGGTAACAAAAGCTCAACACTGCCCCTAGCGTCCTGGAGCACTTCCGTTGTGTTTTGGAGTTTGGTGTTTTGGAGTTTGCATGTGCTTTGGAGTTTGTACGTGCTTTGTCTCTAGGGGCCACCGTAGTAATTTTTATAGAAACCTTATTCATTGTATGAATGTGTAATCATGTATCTTTGATAAATAAAACATTTTATCTTATATTTGTCAACTTTGTGGTTATTAAATAAAGATTAGTCACATATTGCACTGATAAACACAGATGGCTGATGGAAAAATAAACACAGTGTTGTGCTGCTAAACTCTGAGGTTCTAAGTCACCAACGTTCAAATAAGAAAAGGCCAAGAGGAGATGAGCAGTACTGAGTCTGCATGTAAAACATGAAAACTCCAAAGTACTGATACGTGTTCTCACATATATGCACTTAATCTTTGTTGTGGTACTTTACTGTTCCAATGAGACAAAAAGATGTCATTTTAAAGACCACTCCCCCCCCCCCCCCCCTCATTTTCCATATTCTCTTAACAGCTTAGATCTATTTCCATGGGCGATAATGTTGTATGTTAGATGTTGTTTTAATCAGATGATTATGGGGTAAATTGCAGCACTGAAGGCAGAACATACATATAATGCTGAATGCAGAAAGAGAAGAGAAAGGAGACAAAGAGAATGAGGTAGAGCAGGCACCCAGGATGGCAGCTGGGGAGCATCCTTGGACTAACTGTTTTTGGATATGTAGCAGAGAAAAAATGATAAATAACTGTAAATATGTTTTATATCATAGATTCCTCAAAGTAGCCGCCCTTTGTTGACAGCGCTGCAAACCCTCGGCCTTCTCTCAGTGAGCCTCATGATGTCGTCACCTGACATGGTTTCCCTTCACAGGTGTGCCTGTCAGGGTTCATTTCTTGCCTTCTTAATGGGGCTGGGACCATCAGGTGTGTTGTGCAGAAGTCAGGTTGGTGCACAGCTGACAGCCATGTTTGACAACTGTTAGCTGATTGGTTCTTGCCATAATATGAATTCTAAGTAAAGAGAAACAACAGCCCGTCATTACTGTAAGAACTGAAGGTCAGTCAGTCTGGAAAACTTTGAATGTGTCCCCCGAGTGCTGTTGCACAAACATCACTACAACAAAACTGTCTCACATGAGGACGCCCCAGGAAAGGAAGACCAAGAGTCCCCTCTGCTGCTGAGGATACATTCATCCGAGTCACCAGCCTCAGAAATCACAAGTTCACAGCAGCTCAGATTAGAGCCCAGATAGATGCCGCACAGAGCTCCAGTAGCAGACACATCTCTACATCAGCTGTTCAGAGGAGACTGTGTGAATCAGGCCTTTATGGTCAAATAGCTGCTAAGAAACCACGACTGAGGAAAAGCAACAAGCAGTGAGATTTGTTTGGGCCAAGAAACACAAAGAATGGACATTAGACCAGTGGACATCTGTGCTTTGGTCTGATGAGTCCAAATCTGAGATGTTTGGTTCCACAAAGGTGAACTGATGGTGTCTACATGCAGGGTTTCCACTGTGAAGCATGGAGGAGGAGGTGTGATGGTGTGGGGGGGCTTTGCTGGTGACACAGTTGGGGGTTTATTCAAAACTGAAGCCACACTGAAGCATCATGGCTACCACAGCATCCTGCAGCAACATGCCATCCCATCACTGATTTTTCAACAGGACAATGACCCCAAACACACCTCCAGGCTGTGTCAGGGCTATCTGACCAAGAAGGAGAGTGATGGAGTGCTGCACCAGATGGCCTGGCCTCCACAGTCACCTGACCTAAACCCAGTGGAGATGGTTTGGGATGAGATGGAGCGCAGAGTGAAGGCAAAGGGGCAACAGGTGCTCAGCATCTCTGGGAACTCCTTCAAGACTGTTGGAAACCATTTCAGGTGTCGACCTCATGAATCTCATGGAGAGAATGGCAACAGTGTGCAAAGCAGTAATCAAAGCAAAGAATCTGAAATATCAAACATGAAGGAAGGATTAAGGATTAATCTCCATTTCATATGTTTCTGCCGTCAGGTTAGGGGTAGGAATTAATAAGGATTTGGTGATTTCAATTCCATTACCTTTTTTTTTTTTAACCTGTCCCGTTTGGTTCTTTTGCCATCAGAATTATTGTCTAAAGGCGAAGAAAGATGCCCAACGGATTTACTTTACCAAATGGACCATCCCAGCCTTGCCGTAATGGTCCATCTGATTCACCTTTTATTGTTTATTTTATTTTCATTTGCTGAATACGGGACAGACTTAA
>JAQSNX010006161.1:0-27614 GCA_029532605.1 Oreochromis grahami | reverse complement strand
CACCGGTTCTGTTCATAATTTTTATGGACAGGATTTCTAGGCGCAGCCAAGTGGCGGAGGGCTTTCGCTTCGGTGGCCTCAGAATCTCATCTCTGCTTTTTGTGGATGATGTGGTTCTGTTGGCTTCATCAGGTGAAGGCCTCCAGCTCGCACTGGAACGGTTCGCAGCCGAGTGTGAAGCAGTGGGAATGAGGATCAGCACCTCCAAATCTGAGGCCATGGTTCTCAGCTGGAAAAGGGTGGAGTGCCCACTCCGGGTCGGGGTGAGTTCCTGCCCCAAGTGGAGGAGTTCAAGTATCTCGGGGTCTTGTTCGCGAGTGATGGGAGAAGGGAGCCGGAGATCGACAGACGGATTGGTGCTGCGGCTGCAGTGATGCGGACGCTGCACCGGTCCGTCGTGGTGAAGAGGGAGCTGAGTGTAAAAGCGAAGCTCTCAATTTACCGGTCGATCTATGTCCCTACCCTCACCTATGGCCACGAGCTGTGGGTAGTGACCGAAAGAATGAGATCGCGGATACAAGCGGCAGAAATGAGCTTCCTCCGAAGGGTGGCTGGCCTCTCCCTTAGAGATAGGGTGAGAAGTTCGGCCATCCGGGAGGGGCTCAGAGTAGAGCCGCTGCTCCTCCACATCGAAAGGAGCCAGCTGAGGTGGTTCGGGCATCTGACAAGGATGCCCCCTGGGCGCCTCCTGGGTGAGGTGTTCCGGGCATGTCCCACCGGGAGGAGGCCCCGGGGCAGACCCAGGACACGCTGGAGAGATTATATCTCTCGGCTGGCCTGGGAACGCCTTGGTGTTCCCCCGGATAAGCTGGAGGAGGTGGCTGGGGAGAGGGAGGTCTGGGCTTCTCTGCTTAGGCTGCTGCCCCCGCGACCCGGCCTCGGATAAAGTGGAAGAAGATGGATGGATGGATGGATGAATATTGGCCAATTATCTGTCCACTATGAGATAAAGGAGAACAACAGCCTGATACCTGCAGGCCTG
Source organism: Oreochromis grahami (assembly GCA_029532605.1). Lineage (NCBI taxonomy): Eukaryota > Metazoa > Chordata > Actinopteri > Cichliformes > Cichlidae > Oreochromis > Oreochromis grahami. The sequence continues at coordinate 26,632 of JAQSNX010006161.1, read as the reverse complement.
ACAACAGCAGATGTATCACTGCTGTAACACCTGTAACATTCAGCAGTCGCCTCATTGTTCTGACACACACAACAAAACTATTGACTACCCTACACACTAACTACACAAGATTTGTGCTAAATCTCTCACATCTCAAAACACCGCCGTCACTCCTAAAACTTCCTCCCGTTTCTTAACAACTAGATGCCACGTTGCCATATCATTTTTTGATTGGTCGACACGGTACTTTTTTGGACGAATAGGAAAGGGAAAGTGGGGTGGAGTTTGTTTTTGCTCACAGGCTTTCGAGCATTTTCCTTATAAAACGCTGTTTTTCCCGTTTCTTCCCGCAGTAAATATAAACAACAATAGTATTCAGGAAGAAAACCAAACATTGCAGATTTTTTTATCATAACTCTGGTTTTACGTGGCCTATCAACACAATTTAAAAACTGGTATAAAGTCCACACTTTTTCCGTCAATTGTTCCGTCTGTCCTGCTCACATCTCCAATGGTTGGACACGTTGTCATTAACGTGGCTTCACTCCACATCAGCCACGCCGCTTTGCTAGCTAAAACTCCGGTGTCGGCACATAAGGACGCTGTCATAGCCTGTCAACCACGTTGATTAGCTGCGTAGATACGAATGTAAATCGCATTATTGGCTGGACTTTGGGATAAGGTGGCATCGTTCTAATACAATATGGGAGCAGCCAGTCACTTACTGACTAACACTGCAAAACAGAATTGTTAAAGTTTTAATTTTAATTTCAATTCAGGTTTTTTTTTTTTTTTTTTTTTTGTGCGGAACACAGATTTTCTGTGCGCAGAGACCGTGCCAGCAGTGCGCAGCTTAGAGGGAACATTGGCCACAGCCACCCTGGGGCCCACTGACAGAGGCTGCCGGACACTGGGGCAAATGCATGGTCACCTCTAGACTTCAGCCGAGATCTAGGCTGCACCAAAAGTAACTGAGTAGATGATCTTAGTGCTCTGGCGGGAACATAGGATTTGCGGAGTTCGGTAAGGTAGCTCGGTGCTGTGTTGTTGGTAATTTTAAACGTAAGCAGCAGTATTTTAAATTGGATGAGGTATTTCATGGGTAGCCAATGCAGGTCAGCAAGAACAGGGGTGATACAGGCAAACCTCCCAGTTCTGGTCAGAATGCGTTCCGCAGCATTTTGAACTGTTTGCAGTCTATGAAGAAGGGCAGAATGAAGACTGAAGTACAGTGAATTGCAGTAATCCAGCCTAGAGGTCACAAAGGCGTGGATGAGCTTTTCCAGGTCCTTATGCAGAACATAATGCCTAGCCTTAGAAATGAGATGCAGTTGGTAGAAACTAGATCAAACTACAGCAGACACTTGTTGTCAAGCAACACGCCCACATTGCTAACAGTGGAAGAAAGGGAGCTGGTAAGGGAACCAAAGGCATCACGAAGTTGGCCACGAGGAACGTTGCTGCCAAATACCACAATTTCAGTTTTCTTATCATTTAGGATAAGAGAGTTTCCTAAGAGCCATTCTTTGACCTCGCGCATGTACTCTTGAACGCAGTGCAAGGACAAAGCAAGATCATCATTTACTTCAAAGTTGATCTGTATCTCATCAGCATAGCAGTGAAAAGCGGTGCAGTATTTCTCAAAGATTGCGCTAAGAGGGAGCATATACAGTGAGAAAAGAATAGGGCCCAGCACAGATCCTTGAGGCACGCCACAGCAGACAGGTGCAGCGGAGGAAGAGCAGGACCCCAGGTTGGCCAAGAAGGACCTATTGGAGAGGTATTATTTAAACCAGCGGTCCCCAACCCCCGGGTCTCGGACCGGTACTGGTCCATGAGTCGTTTGGTACCGGGCCGCGAGAGTTGAGGCTCAGGTGTAAAATGTGTGGTTTTCAGGGTTTTTATCGGTTTTCAGCGTTATTTTATTATCGTTTTTATCGTTAACTCGGTTTTCCTGGGTCTTTTCACGTGTGTTATGAATAAATCTTCTTTTTTTCGGTACCGGTACTAGTTTTATTTTGTTGTATTTATCCGCGACACCTTAAAGGCCGGTCCGCGAAAATATTTGTTGGGCAAAAACCGGTCCGTGGAGCAAAAAAGGTTGGGGACCGCTGATTTAAACCAATCAAGGGCAACACCTTTAATGCCTACAGTATGCTCAAGTCTCACTAATAAGATGTTACCGTATTTTCCGGACCATAAGGTGCATTAAGTGAAACAAAACAGTCAGATAAGTCAAACTATACTCAACTCATTCAGCTTGCTTCCTCCACTTCCGTACCATTGATTCATTAACGTTGAATTCTCTCGCAGCTGCTCTTTTCCTATGTTCTGGACCTGAAAACAGAGTTTGATCTGTGGTTTCATTCTATAATACTGGACTTATTTTTCGATGAAGGTTTGAACTTTGTGTTTAAACAAGAGAGAAAAGTGTGAAAATGTTCATGCCTGTCTGAGAAAAGTGTATAAAGTGTGTAGTGAAGGGTTTTGCAGCCTTAAAACATCTATAATAATTGTAAAAAATAATGCTGGTTACTTCGCACATTTTCCCTATTGCGGGTTACTTTTACAACGCAAATCCCATGATAAGGGAGGGACTTCATTTCACTTCTCAAATATCACTGTGTGTGTCTCCTATATGATATATTTAACTGACTTTTTTTTTTTTAACAACCAACGATTTATACAGGAAAATAATGACTATTAACAAGGTTGCCCAAACTTTTGCATCCCGCTGTATTTGTACTGGAGCAACTGTAACCCACATAATTTCCGTAGGGATTAATAAAGTATGCTGATTCTCATTCTGATATACAGGCGTCTCTCGTTATCCAAACTTTAAAGGTTGCTCTGCTGAACATTCTTAAATTTAGGATATCTGCTCAGCAACTCTCAGTTAAAGATCCAGAATAACTTAAAGTGTTCTTTGTGCTCTTTTCAGGCTCCTGCTGATCTCATACATGATTTTTGACATAGATGCTTATCTAAGAGAGTTACAAAGGTATCAGAACATCCATTCGCTTCTGCTTTTCAGGGTCGCGGGGGGCGCTGAAGCCTATCCCAGCTGTCATAGGGTGAGAGGCGGGGTACACCCTGGACAGGTCGCCAGTCTGTCGCAAGGCTAACACAGAGAGAGACAGACAACCATTATGCATTCACACCTATGGGCAATTTGGATTAATCAATTAACCTATACCCACAAACTGCATGTCTTTGGACGGTGGGACGAAGCCGGAGTACCCAGAAGGAACCCACGCAAACACAGGGAGAACATGCAAACTCCACACAGATAGACCCCGGCCTGATGGTGGAATTGAACTCAGGACCTTCTTGCTGTGCGGCAACAGTGCTAACCACCGTGCCACAGAAGTCCAAGTTTTTGTGCGATGGTTAGCATCTTTGAAACAGCAAAGCCGTGAAAGGTGAACCGCGTTATAGCGAGGAACCACTGTAATCACAAAGAACTGAAGGCAAACAGCAGCACACTCTAATCATGATGAAAGGAAAACTAAGAACCTAAGAGCTACAACCCAACAGAAACAAAATGATCAAAAGCAAACACTAAAGTACAAGAAAATTGAACAAACATCACTCAGAGAATATAACTCAACTTATAAGCACATTACTATACCCAAAAACTGAACAGTCCAAAACATAAACCCTGGGGTACTGACGTAGAGCCATGACAAAAGAAATGTTGCTGTGCAACTATCACGCCCAAACTTCTCCACTTTCTCACGCACATCATTCAACAATCTGTTAACTACTGCTACAACGCCCTGTTATTTGTGACACACACCCCAAAACAGGGGGAACAAGTCTGGCTGGACTCAGAGTGATACAGCAGAAACACTTCACTATAAAATATGTGGACAGTAAAACTGCAAAAAACTTTTAGGAAGTCACGTCATAAAATATTAGACATTAGATATTAGAATACTATAGCTGACAATAGAGCTGCAAAGCCAGATAAATCATAAATAAATCACATGATGAGTAGCTGGGATATTATTTCAAGAACAATGCCCTATGTTTGCAACACGTGGTTTTTAATCAGCCAATAGGAAGAGAGGAAAAATATACACAATATTTCTTCCTCACCCAAATATAAAGATCTGTAAACCAGTGAACTCTCAGACAAACCTCAACACACCAACGACCAGGTGACTCTACAAAGTGAGTAAGATGGCATGTTTTAAATTAATGAATTATGCTCTAAATTATTATCCATCATTTTTAATATGCTATGAAAGAATGTTTCATCAGAATAAGCATGATGTAAAAACATCAGCTTTATTCACTCCATCCAAAGGTTTTGGTGTTTTTGGTTCAAGCAAGTGCAGACCGAGTGGATGCTGCTCTGCAGGAATTTCTAATATTTGCTGAGTAATTAGCTGTGAAAGCTAATTACTCTTTTTATTTGGAGCTGAGATAATTAAACCTGACTCATTTGGCAGGACAGCAACTGTCCTCTTCTCAGAGACTGTGACTCTCTGGTCAGGTCCAAATGTATCTAGTACTGTAAGTTCTGTTTATACTGCTTATTAGAAAAAGACAGGTGGGATAGAGAGTCAGAATTAATGCTCTGGAGGTCTGAAATATCAGGAACATCAGAGCTGGGGCTGGTCATCTTACAGAGGTGGCGGTGAAGTATATTTTATCCTGAGTTATCATGATTAGTGTACAGAGACTGTGAATGTTCTGATATACTTAAGCAGAGGGAAAGCATCTAAGAAAGTATTTAAGTCACAGTGGATCTTTCAGCAGGAAAATCTGGTGTTTGACTGCATCCCACTGTCCAGCAGCTCTGCTCCATAAACATTGCATTGCTGTGACTGTGGAAGCTACTCTGGGTGACCAAATACTTTGTGCCATCAAACTGAAAGATAAAAATAATATCAAACTCATCCAAACTTTAAAGATTGCTCTGCTGAACATTCTTAAATCAGGATCTCTGCACGGCAACTCTCAGTTAAAGATCCAGAATAACCTAAAGTGTTCTCTGTGTTCTTTTCAGGCTCCTGCTGATCTCACACTGACAGATTTCTGTTCTCCATTTGAACACAGAGGCCTCCATCATGGACGCAACAGCTTGCATGATTTTTGACCTGGATGCTTATCTAAAAGAGTTAGAAAGGTATCAGAACATCCAGAAAATGTTTTAAACCATGTTAATTATGTCAAGTATGTGCAGATAATTTTAGTAGATTTTTATGATGATTCCCTAAGCTTTAGAGTAGAGTGCGGTTTTTCACTAAGACAAACCACAACACTGTAAAACAGCAGTTTCACATAAAATTCCCAATTTCAATGCAAACCTTGTGTCTGTTGGCGTTCTCTTATAGGTTAAATCGTCATGACTGAAACCTCACTGCTTTCATTCACAGGTTTACAGGGGATGGCACTGAACAAGAGCCTGATAACCAAGAACTGACACAGTATGCTGATGCTAGTGCTGCTGGATCTCAGAAACAGCCTCCTCGTAGAAAAAACAAAGTCAGGGCAGCCCTGCTCAATGTTCGGTCAATTGGGAATAAATTAGAAGATGTCAAAAAGCTCATAAAAAATAATGACCTGGATGTCTTTCTCGTAACAGAGACTTGGATAAAAAGCGATAAACCCATAGAGGAAGCTTTGCCTGATTTTAAAGTCTACCATAATCCAAGGAAGGAAAGACAAGGGGGAGGGGTCGCTGTTTTAGTCTTAAAGTCTTTGATAATTGAAGATGGTGACACTCCACTCCAATTTCAGGCACAAGCGTTTGAGTATGTGGCTGCAAAGCTAAAGCGTGAACAGTGGGAACAACCTGCTTTATTGATCAATGTGTATCGGCCACCAGAAGGCAATTTTGAAGACTTCAAAGAAGACTTTGAGAAGCTCTTGGATGAGGCTTTCACCAAATTTGAACAAGTCATTTTGACCGGAGATCTCAATGGTAAATGGAAGACGTTTCCAAAATATTTGCAGGAAAAGGGGTTGACACAGCATGTAGGGGAGCCAACACATGACAGAGGTAACACACTGGATATGATCATCACCAAAATAAATCAGTTTAAAATCTCTGAACCAGAAGTGAAGGATGATGAGATATCTGATCACTACACTGTCTATTTCAACATAAAAGAAAAGTAGGCAATGCAGAAGAAAAGAGAACATGACTGCAAAAGAAAGCACAAAAGAAAAATACGGCCAACAGAACATAATTTAAAGGCTAGAGAGAACTAAGGGAATAATGAATCGGTAAAGGGTTTGGATCAGATATGATTAATTGTTTTTATCATTAACTTAAAAAAAGATGTGAAGAGTCTTTTACAGATACAATTATCAAGGGTAATGATCAGCAGGGATAAGACGAATAAATGACTGTATATTTTCTGATTGTGTTTTCTGATTTATTTTAAACCTTATTATTAATATTTTTTACATATTTTTTTGATTTGTTGATCATTTTGGCAATATTACAGCTTGTGGAATGAATTTGGTAAAATGTTTGAAATCGAGTACATTTTATGTCACGGTTTGTCATTTTAAATCATCTAAATAATCAATCTTTATTTATAAAGCACTTTTCATACAAAAAATGTAGCACAAAGTGCTTTACATGGTAAAAAGCAGCCCACCCCACCCCGCCCTCCAACTCACTCCCTACACTCTCACTCACTCTCAAATAACATGTCATTTATGCTGTACAGATTGTTCAAAGATTGCAGAATCACCTTTATGGCAAAGCAGTCTTTACATGTACAAACAAATGCTATTAAATCATTATAAAACCACCAAACATTTGGTCATTGTCAGGATTTTAACCATGCATGAGACAAGATTTGTGACGAAATGAAACAGAGACAAAGACATACGAACTTGACACAGACAAATGGTAAACATGCAAGGACACACGACTGACAGAGGACATGAGACTAACTACAGAGACTGGGCACAGAAACAGCACATATACAACTTAACAGAGAAGAGGATGACTACATAGGGAAACATAGGAAGATAAAAGAACAGATGCAGATAAGACTGGGACACAAGGAACTCAGAAGGGGACAAACCAGTAATGACCAAAGTGACCTAAACTAGACATGAAAGCACAGCAGACAAAAGACTACCACAGAACAACAGGAAGTAACAAGACGTGGAATCATAAACAGCCAAAAAACAGACAAAGCTCAGGGAAAACAGAGGAAACAAGACAACTAAAATTAGGGGATACAATAAATAAGGTACTCAGGGGATGCAACACCTATACTCTGATTTTAATCAGCAATAATAGCAAAGTCTGCGCTTTGGGGGATGGTGCGGCTGGCTGGACCCTCAGCTTCCACGCTGGGATCTGCCGCACAACCTCGCTGTGATGGACCGAGTTGAAAAACAAGAGGAGTCACAGGAATTATTTGAAAAATAGGGTTGCCATTTATTTAACCCCAAAACTATATTTATAAAAGCAATAAATGTTGAGCTCATAAAAGAGGTCAAAGAAACAAAACTGAACTCAAGCAAAGACTGCAAACTTAACAAACCAAATGACTGCCCAAACAAAGATAATTGATCTAAACATGAATTGACATATAAGGGTTATATATAATTGCTGATCAGACCATTGCGACACATGAGGGGTAACAAACAAACACAATCATAAATCACAGAACAATGCAGTACAATCTCGTTTGTTAATAAACTAAACACTAAAGACGAAAATCAAAACCATTAAACCCCAAACTCAAATATTTAATTAAATACAAATACTTTGTTTTTAAATTAAAGAAAACACACATTCTCCCCTTCAGTAGGAAGTGGTGGTGTGGTCCAATTATCCTTGTATTTAATGGTGTCAAACCCTGGCTAGGGGCAATACCCTCCATGGAGAAGGAGGCTAGAGGGCAAGATCAAAGTAGCACGGAGGGAGGTTAGCCAACTAACGGAGTTGCAGAAAGGCGGGACAAAGAAGGTGCATAAGAAATACAGCAAGCTGTCCATACCTGAGGCCTTGGAAACTGCCAAGCAACGACTCACAGCCTTGGCCAGCCGCTTGAGGAGGTACACCAGAGAGATAGAAGGCAGGAGAATAAACCAGCTGTTCTCCACAGAACCAGCAAAGGTGTACTCTCAGTGGCAAGGGAACAATAACAGAACAGCACCACCAAGGCTGGAGACGGAGCAATACTGGAAGAGCATATGGGAGAAGGACGCAACCCATAACGGCAATGCTCAGTGGCTAGTGGATCTGAGGGCAGACCATAGCGACCTCCCTGAACAGGGTCCAGTAACCATCACAGTGGCAGACATCCAAGAAAGGGTCTCCAGTATGAAGAGTTGGACAGCACCAGGCCCTGACATGGTTCACGCCTACTGGCTGAAGAAGCTGACTGCACTCCATGAGCGTCTGGCAGCACAAATGAACCAGCTGCTAGTTGACGAGAGACACCCGGAATGGCTAACCGAAGGTCGGACGGTCCTGATCTCCAAGGACCCCAAGAAGGGACCGGTCCCATCCAACTACCGACCAATAACCTGCCTCAGTACTACATGGAAGCTCCTGTCAGGCATCATATCGGCTAAGATGAACAGGCACATGGGTCAATACATGAGCGGGACACAGAAAGGGATTGGCCAGAATACCAGAGGCACAAAACACCAGCTACTGGTAGACAGAACAGTCAGCCGAGACTGCAAGACCAGACTGACCAACCTGTGCACAGCCTGGATTGATTACAAGAAGGCCTATGACTCAATGCCCCACAGCTGGATACTGGAATGCCCTGAATTGTACAAGATCAACAGGACCCTAAGAGCCTTCATCAGGAACTCAATGGGGATGTGGCACACAACACTAGAGGCCAACTCCAAGCCCATAGCACAAGTCACCATCAAGTGCGGGATCTACCAAGGAGATGTTCTGTCCCCACTGCTGTTCTGCATAGGCCTGAACCCCCTCAGTGAGATCATTAACAAGACTGGCTACGGATACCGACTACGGAACGGAGCGGTTGTCAGCCACCTCCTGTACATGGATGACATCAAGCTGTATGCCAAGAGTGAACGAGACATCGATTCACTGATCCACACTACCCGCAGGGTTCAGGAAAAGGTGGAGACCAACAGAAACAGTTTTAGTAGAAAGGTATGATTTCATTTATGTGAAGAGATCAGAGCATTATTCTGATTATTAAGCTTCAGTCAAATATACTAATGCGCACGGCGCCGTGACACTTAGTGATCTGTTATTGTACATTTGTCACATGTGTGTATTTGTTGTTGTTGCTGCCATGATGCATCACATGGGACCATCACACTACCACCACCATATGTGACTGTTGCTATGAGGCTCCTTTTCATTGATGCTGTTAGTTTCAGATGTAACAGGACTCGTCAGAAAGCTTTTGTCTCATCAGTCCACAGAGTCTTTCCCAAACGGGATCATCAACACGTTGTTGGACAGTGTGAGACCATCCTTTGTGTTCTTCTTGGTCTGCAGTGGTTTTCTCCTTGGACGCCTCCATGGATTCTCTTTCTTATTGTTCAATGATGACCTTAACTGAGTCCTGCAGGTCTTTCATGTTGTTCTGGGCTCTTTGTGAGCTCCTGGATGTCGATGTGCTCTTGGAGTCATGTTGGTGCCACTGGCTCCTGGGAAGGTTCCCACTGTTCCCCACTTTCAGCATTTGTGTCTAATGGCTCTCACCGTGGTTCAACAGAGTCCCAAAGCCTTAGAAATGGCTGTGAACCCTGTGCAGACTGACAGCTGTGACTCTGTCAGCTGATTGTGTAGATGGTGGCATTATGTGTTGCTGTTTGACATCTTTCAGCCTCTTTCTCACACGGGTTCTGTAGAAGTTGATGAGTCTGTTGATCCAACAGGTCTTCTAGTAATCAGGCTGAGTGTGTTTGTCAAACTCAGCTTTAGAAACAAATGTGCTTCATCACAGTTCATTCATGACTGAAGCAGAGGGGCAGTTACTTTTGCACACAGCTCAGGTAGGTTGGGATCACCTTTGTGCCTTAATCAATGACATCATCATTTATTTACTTGTGTCATCTTTGTCTAACAGGAACATTTGTGTGATAAAAACAGTCAGAAATGACTGAGTGAAAAGACTTTTTCACACCACTGTGTGTGATCGTCGCCCCTGGGAGACTTCACTTATCTGCAATGAGAGGTGTGATCAACACGAGTGCACGAGTGTCACATGACTCACAGCTGTGCATGCAGTGGCAAAAGGCTGAGTAAATGGTAAATGGACTGGTTCTTATACAGCGCTTTTCTACTCTGTCCGAGCACTCAAAGCGCTTTACACAACTAATTCATTCACCCAATCACACCCATTCACTTCTAAGGGTAAGTGCTAAGTAACTATCTAACATTAATACACATTCACACTCCGACGGACGCATCGGAGAGCAATGTGGGGTTAGTATCTTGCCCAAGGATATTTGGCATGCAGACTGGAGCAGCCTGGGATCGAACCACCGACCTTCTGGTTAGTGGCTGACCTGCTCTGCCACCTGAGCTACAGCCACCCCAGCCACCCCAGCCACCATCAGTCTGTCCTCAGTCCTCACTCTGAGCCTCACATCTTCCTGCTGCTTCATGAGAGCAGAGCTGAACTTCCTGCTGTGGGAGAGACGAGGAGGATCCTGGTGCAAGAAGCACAAATGATGCAGTTTGTTTCCTGTTTACACTCAAAGGGACTAAAACCAGATTTATCAAACTGTCGTTTCTCTGAGTCTCACTGATGGAAACATCAGCTTGTATGAACTGTTCAGTCTGATGGATCCTCTGAAGTGTGTCAGTGAGCTGTTGGAGTAAAGCTTAGTCAGACTTGGACCTGGTTGGTAGTCGTCATAGATCTGGACCACGGCTGGCTTCAGGTCGTCCACTGGGAGCTCCTGGATGATCTCTGTGGTTGATGGTGTGTCCTTTGGTAACTGGACGAGACAGAAACGATCGCAGACACGGTTTGTACCAAAGATCATCATCTGGTGTCCCCACAGTGGACGTCTCTGACCTCCTCTAAGGACACCAGAACAGGATCTTCCTTTGCTTCAACACGACTCACCAGGAGGCCACGTTTGAGCTGTGAGGAGATGACATCATCACAGTGGTCACATGACGTGTTGGTAGAGTCTAATTACTCACACTCTGGGGAACATCCAGGACCACCATGTTTGTAGTTTTCTCCTCCCACTGTAGCTGTGTTTAACAGTGTGTGCACACATGCTCTTCATCACCCACAGTGACTCCACGCTGGTACAGACTCTCCTCTAACCTGTCACATACTTACAGGGATGGATTTCCACAGTCAGTCTGGCTCTGGCAGATCCACCTGTGGGCTCCACCTCTGTGTGGACTTTCACACTGAGAGTGGGGACATCAGCAGGTGTTGGGATGTTGTAGGTGCACAAATCTGGGAAACAACCAGAACCAATCACAGCTCAGTGCAGCCTGCTGTCACTTTTCTACACCGTCACACTTTTATATTTATATCTCTATATTTATCTATTTATCTTAATATTTATCATCAATATCTGTGTTTCTCAGTTTCTATCAGTGATGTTTGTTGTGTGTTTGCTGCTCCGACAGCTCAGTTTCCCTCTGGGATGAAGAAAGCTTCTCTGATTCTCATGTAGACACAAAGTGACTTTATTGATTTTTAATTTAGTGTAAACAGAATTGTACTGTGTGCAGTTCTTACTGTCAGCTCTAATGTTGTCTATGAAACACATTGATTACATGTGAAAATGCTTCTTTAGCGTTTATAAGTACAAAGAAACAAAGAAAGCCTGTTTGACACCAACCACTGCCTGGTCACATGATGCTGTCACTGAGCTGCACTGTAGCAGCTTCACCTCCAGCCTGGATTTTCCTGACACCTCCTGCAGCGCCTCCTCCTGGTGGAGCAGTTTGTTGCCCTGATCAAATGTCAGCTGACTGCTGGAGCCTGAACTGTCCCTGTGCTCCACCCTTCAAGACTGAACACCAGGGTGGAGCAGAGAGCCTGAAGAGCCTCCACTGTGTCCTACAGGATGGATTCATGTTGACATGAGTTTAAACTGCCTGTGTCACTTCAACACACTCTCACAAAGAGTTTCTAAGCTTCACTTCCTGGTTAAATAAAGGTTAAACAGGTTAAATCTGTTTAACAGAGATGATCTCAGAGAAACAAAGAAATCACAGGTAGAAACTTACAGACTGCAGTTGAGCTGTTATTTACAGGCTGTTACGTGTAGTTGGTGCACAGAAGGCTGTTCTGTTAAAACAACACATTTTTAGACCAAAGTCAATTTCATCTTGTAAATAAAGAATAAAAACATCCTGCCTGCTAAAACAAGTCTGCATATCTGAGAGAAAAGCAACAACATGAAAGCTTCAGGATTATTTCTGCTGATTTGGTCCAAGACTGTAGATGAACTCAAAGATGAGCTTCATGCTGTTCGGGTGGTGTAGTACCTGAGTGGAGGAGAAGCCTCCGTAATAGTTCTGCTGCCCAGTCAGCCACCTGATAATACCAGAGGCATATCCCAGATCCTCAGCAGTCGGGGAGGCGCTGAGTTTGGCCAACAGCACATAAGAACTGATCTCCACTGACAGGGAGGCTGATGTTTCTGCTGCTGTCTGAGACCAGCAGAGGAAACCTCCTACAAACACAATAACAGTCACAGTGATGCTAATAAAGCCTGAATGATGTCCTGCTAAAGGATGACTCACCTTCCCTCACTGCAACTGTGTCTAAGTGCTGCAGAAGGTGAGCGCGGGTCTCCACGTCTCCTGCAGGGTGAACACAGAGGCCAGCAGAGCTGTAGTGTAGGTTAGAGTTGGATGTCTCAAGACCAAGGCTGACACAGACACATTTGCACATAGAAAGCTGAATTTGTCATATGCCACAGTGAACTCACTGTTCAGTGTTTTTCAGGAAGCTTCTTAACTGCCTCTGCTGCCAAACAAGCAGCTGATGTCCTTGAGAAGAAGCTGAAGAAGTCTTCAACAACAAATACAGGAAGTGGACTTTCAAATACTAGATTCACTTTAGACTCACACAAGAAATGACTCAACTAGCTGTGTTTGATTGACTCCTTTGACTCTATGAAAGCTCAGTGTGTGTCTGTACACAGCCTGTTGTGTTGGACTATTATTCAGTTGTCTGCATCTCAGTGTAGATGAGGCTGGGGGTCATGGGAGGCCACCATAGCAGTCTCTTCAACATCATGACATCATCATAAATGCTGCTGGACTGTCTGATGGGCTGACGGTGAAAAAGGAAGGAAACAGAAGACATTTCAGAGGCTGCAGCAGATTTCTTTGATTTGGGGCCTTTTTCAGCTTTATTGCACAGAGCAGTGAAGATAAGTGACAGCAAAGCAGAGGGAGAGAGAAAGGGGGCGTGGTCAGGATCAAAGCCAGGCCAGCTGCTCTCCACCTCGTGGCACATGGTCACCTGCTCATCCTAGTGAGCTCCACCAGCAGCCCTTTCACACAGTTTACACTGTCAAACACTGTGTGTGGACCTCAGCTAACAATAGGCTACATTTAAGTCTGGACTACATGCTTTTATATTGAGGCAGATTTTTACCTGTTTTTATTCCATCAGCAGCTCAACATCATGAGCAGCTTTGACATAAAGACATCAAACTCAAGCTGACTTTAAACTGGATCTACTTTTAATACAGGGGCTCAAAAACAACTCACATCTTTATTATATATCAGGACAGAAAGTCATGTCAAATGGAAAACAGCTTTATTGGGAATAATCAGCACTATCAACTGGTTTGGGATCTCCACCAGTTTCATGTCTTTCCAGCTTCTCCAACAAAGTTCCTGTAAAATCAGCATCTTTATTGGTTTGATAGTGATTGATTATTCAGTCCCAATCTGCTGTCATCTAAAGAACAAAATGATGTTTCTATGAGTCAAAAAGCTCCAGATGTTGTTCACAAAGAAAACAAAGATTAGGAACTTAAACACAAAGTGTTTGGAGCCAAAATGTTCCCAAGCTGCTCTTTTTGAAATGGCAGAGGTACAGTGGTGTCTAACAGCACACTGTGGAAGGCAAACATGTTCTTGTTGGATGAAACTTCATGAATCCTTTGTAGATTTGAGCTTTTGGAGCCTTTCTTTTCTCTTCAGGTGTACAGAGGCTGAGGAGGCAGGTGAAGCAGGTGGAGCTGTTGTAATGCTGGCAGAGGGTGTGTCTTAGTAACTCTGTGAGGTAGAACTGGATCCAACATTGTGGATGTGTTGATGTTGGAGCCATTAAGATTCTCTGCACACTGTAGGATTTCCCTGTGATTCACTGCGGGGGCATTTTGGAGTCTGTCAATGAAACTCTTCATATTTGTGTTTGACACCAGTTTATAGAAACAGACAAATGTGTCATGCTTTTGTTCGGCCTCCACAAATATACACATTTGTTCATTGGTTGGACTTTTTGGAAGGAGACACATTGAAAACCATGTTAATAAGATGTTTCCTGTGGATCCGACACAGAGAGTGGACTTCAGACAGAAAGCGTGGAAGAGATTTTAGAGGCCGTGTGTGGCAACAGGAAGTTTCTGTATGTTTGCTGATCTTCCATGTGGAAAACAACACGTGATGTTTGTGAAGTTCTACAATGATCATTGTTCTGACAGCATTTTGAGTGGGAACAGTTCAAACTGGGAGTAGTGGGAGTTATTTACTGATTGAAACAAGCTGAATGTTTCTGTGCACGATGAAGATCAGCAGCTCAGCTGATCAATGAATTGACATCTATCAGTCATTTCATGAGATGAAGTCATCAGCAGACATTTGTTCTAACTGTGTGATAAATGTCAGAACGTCAGGGCTCTGCTTTAGTCACTACTTGATGATCATTGGCTCATTGTTGAATCACGTGGCCCAGTCTGACCTCTGACCCTTTGCTGCAGGTCTTCTGTGTTATCTCCACTTTCATGTCTGATCTTCTGCTGTATCGTCCAAAATAAACATCTGAATCATTTCCAACACTTCAGCAGATCTTTAGTTTGGGCAGCACAGTACAAAATAAGACATATTGTACTATACTGCCCACTTCC
This sequence comes from Oreochromis grahami, assembly GCA_029532605.1. Taxonomy (NCBI): domain Eukaryota; kingdom Metazoa; phylum Chordata; class Actinopteri; order Cichliformes; family Cichlidae; genus Oreochromis; species Oreochromis grahami. The sequence continues at coordinate 11,602 of JAQSNX010006161.1, read as the reverse complement.
TGATCTTATTGGATCTGTGTGTGAGGTTGGTGAAGGAAACACATGTTTACTGAGTGAATCGCTGCCATTAGGAACTAGTTTTTATATCACAGCCTAGAAATCACACAGGACCATTTCTGCAAGGGAAAAGTCCTAATTGGAGGAAAATCATTGTGCAGTTTGTGCGACTGTTGTTTGTAAATGAAGAATTGTCCCAACTACATGTGCTGCTGACCTTTGACCTTTTCTTTAGGTGCACAGAGGAGTCTGTGGAAACATCCTGAGGCAGTGCTACAGATGTCTTCAAATAAAGTGGTGTATTATCCATGTTTTCTATGGATCACATCAATATCCTGATCTAACAAGCCCCCTTTTTGTGGATTTTAGAGCCTCTGACTTTTGCTGCGTCTGCGTCTCATTTCAAGCACAAGAGCAAGAAGTGGATGAAGAAATGGGGCGAGTGGGGTCAGTGTGGTGCATGTCAGCTGTGCTCATGCTTTCACAAAGAACATGTGTATTCATTGGCAGCATTAAGCTGCACTTTAGTCTTCATAATAATAAAGTATTGTGACTTTATTATTGTGAATCCTCACAGTCATGTTGCAGCTCTGCTTTGCTTTAAGAAAATGTTCTACCAGGATGTTACTTTCCTAAACGTGTTCTCCAAATGTTCCCAAAGACTTTGTTCTAAGTAGTTCTACATGATGAAACATTCACACTAAGTTTAAGAAGGACACACAAACACCATCTGTCCTTCATCATGTGTACAAACGTGTTCAGATGTCAAATGTACCGTGAATGGATGCAAATGTGGATGGTTCCAATAAAATGAGACAGTTTTGTAAGTGGATCCCAGTTTGAAGTTCATTGAAACCTATAAGAACATGTCATACAAACAATACCTGTCCCGTTTGGTTCCCGTTTGGTTCTTTTGCCATCAGAATTATTGTCTAAAGGCGAAGAAAGATGCCCAACGGATTTACTTTACCAAATGGACCATCCCAGCCTTGCCGTAATGGTCCATTTGATTCACCTTTAATTGTTTATTTTATTTTCACTTGCTGAATACGGGACAGACTTAACTGGGGGAAAGAAAGGGGAGAAAGAAAGAGGGAAAGAAAAACAGCGGGGAAGAGGGACGGGGAAAAAGGGCAAAAAACCAAAAACCAACAGAATAAGCAGACAAAAAAAATACATATATCGATCACCTGGATCACCTGTTGAGAAAGAAAGAGAAAGCAAGCAGAAGAAAACGAGAGTAATAAACAACATCACAATGATCTATGGGAATATGACAGTAAATACTAAATGTTAGACATTATTGTGCAGCGCGTAAGATCGACAGCGCACAGTGTGCTTTGACGTAGGAGCCAAAAAGGGTGTAGTTTGTGTGTGATCACCCGTGTGTACACCTGTGAGCATGAACGCGCTTGTTTTTAAAAGGTTCCTTCATGTAATGATCTGCTAGAGGGTGTGGGGGGGCCACTGCCCCGTCCTCCAGGGCATGACGCAGGTATGGAGGAGATCAAAACTCCAGACGTCCAGAGGCCCCCAGAACACAAGAGACCAAGGAAGACCAACAGAGGGGCAGCCGCGCCACTATCCCAGAAAGAGCTGAGGAGAGTCCCAGATGAGGGGTCACTCAGCAGCCGCGGAGCAGAAGCCAGGGGGGGTTGCAGTGACGTGCCCGTGAGCTCCGCCGGCAGCCAGCTGTGCCTGAGTGACCGAGCCCCGGGCCGAGAGGCCGAGGGCACCCCGCCTCCGAAGTGGCCCGAGCGAGCCCCAGGCTCCATGCCCCGATAAGCAGCCGCCAAGGAGTGAGCCGGTGTGTACCTGGGCGCCCACCCCCGGACACAAAGAACCACCAATGCACCGATGTCTGAGGGCGTCCACCACCGGCAGGGGAAGTGGTGGGGGGAGATGGGCCTCCAAACCTTGGAGGGCCTGAGATGTCCCCAGAGAGGTGGCGTCTGATACCCAACCTGACATATAGACACAGACATACAGGCACACACTGATACAAACATCCATTCCCACCCTCATGCTCTCATAGGCAATTATTCCACACTCAACCAACGCGGAGACAGACATAAAGAGACGCACACACAATCACTCTCCCCAAGCGTACTCTAAGAACCGGGTCTGGGTACCCTTGCCCCTGGAGGGGGAAGCTGCACCCAGACCCAGGTGGTGTTACCCTTTTCCCTGCGGTGGGGAGAAGCAGACCGCCCCGACTCCACAGCAGCAGGGAGGCCCCACATTCCAGACCCCAGACGGACGGCCAACTCCTCCTCCTAGCCCCCCCACTCCAGCAGGCCGCAGAGAACGGGGGTGTGTGAAGACTCCAAACCTCCCTCCACCCGCTCATATGTAGTGTTGATGTATGTGTGTTCTAAGGTGCATTTAAAACCCAGGAGGGCATGGAGCTACCTGCCAGAGAAGCAGGTAAGCGCATAGTCCCTCCTGCTAGCCCTCAATGTCTACGTGTATTTAAAATTGAGAGGTGGGCAACGCGCCAGGGGTGAGGTGTACACCCTGATGGTAATTTGGATTCTGTGTGGCGTGCCCACCCCCAAGATCCTATATGTATGTGTAATGAGAGTGTGAGTAATGTGAATGTCTAAGTTGTGGGATAAAATTGAGGCAGAGGCAGCCAGAAGGGGACAGAGGGGGGGGGGGGGGTGCCTCCCCTGCACCCTGGTGACACACCCCCACCCCAAGGCCCTGCATGTGTGGGTGACTTTGGTGGAGCGAGAAGAGGGAGGCAGCTGGAGATGGGGAGGGAAGGAAGGGAGGGTCAAGTGACCCCTCCCTGGGGCCAGCTCCCCCGCTGACCCCAGTAGGCACCCCCATACTCTGCAACCCGCCAGGGAAAGGGGGGCCCAGGCCCATCCGGACCGGGGCCCAGTGCAGCAGCGCCGCCCGGCCCCACAGAGCCCGGGACAGTCCACATCATTGCCATGCATACAAATGGCTGCGTTCCTGTTTAGACCTGCTGGCTGTCAATGGGCTTCATTCCATTTCAGACTGCCGGTGGTCGCTGTGATCTAAACTCAACATGGCTCCTGTGTTAGAAGAGCCTCTGATTTTAAATTTGCACATTGAATAGTTTCTTTGCAACACTATGGAGCTACCAGCCCAGTATATGTAGCCCACAGTAGATGGAGTTATCAAGCTGCACTGACAAACATCCTCCTCCAGTGTAAATATCCTCCAATAAAGTCAGATGAGGGCTGCTGTTGCCAGGTAACGATGATGTCACACTGGATCTTCTGATCTTTAGCATCGTAGCGCTCGGAGTCTGATGTTGGCTCATGTGCTGTCAGACACCAACATGACGTTCTACTAGTCAAGGCCTTAACCCACTGATGCTGATCACACAGACCCACTAATAGAACTGTTTGATCAGGTTTATGCAGCGTCACCATTAATGTCACATTTAATCACATTTACATTACAAGCCCACTACAACCATTATCAACATGTTACATTACATTATACATCTGCACTGATTTAAAGTATTTTAACCTGGTTCATTTTTTCCACCTTAACAGTTCATTCCTCAAATCAAACAAGATATTTGACCCTCAAAAATGTACCAACAAATAATTTTGCAATAAAATATTTATTTTTCAACTTTTCCAAGTGAAATCAAACAAGTGTATTTAACAGTGAAACCAGAGTGGAAGCTGCTCATATAGAGTCCAACCCAGGCTAAAGTAAGTTGAGTAGAGCAGCATCATCAAAGTGTCGGCTCTCTGAACACGGTGCAAGATCGCCATCTGCAGGACAAAACTAGTTTTTCTCCTCGTCAACGTCAAGATGACGTCATCGTACAGCAAAACATGCAGATCAGGTGACATGACTGTCTGAGAGGCGGAGTTAAACTGTGGCAGGTAAGTATGTGGAGGAGGAGTAACAACATGACGCTGGAACATCCTCATTGTATTATACAGTTTCCTCTCTAACTGGATGCAGCTGTGAACAAGAACAGCTGTGGAACCAGGGTCCTGAGTGTCATCCATGGATGAAAGCAGGTCAGTGTGTTGCTGGTGATGAATCACAGGGTCCATCTCACGTTGGAGTCGCAGCTTTTCTTCAGCTGCTCTGCTCTTCAAATCTAAGGCATTGACGGCTCTTTTTCAGCTCTGTTGGAATATCACCTTCTTCTGTCTGAGAAATATTCATGAAACAAACCTGACAAAACACAAACAGCAGCAGTAACAGTAAATTGTACTTATAAACTCACTGAAAACCCACATTTGAACTCTACCTACTTGTTCATCAAGGCATAAGTACAAGCACAAGGAGACGTCACAGACATGTTGAAATTGTCCTTGTGATGTGAAGACGGTGGACTGTGGAGGCCACTGCAGACTGTTGGACTCTGTTACAATCTTCTTCAGTCTCCTGTTACAGATGTGGATTTGCTTGGACAGTGAAATAAAGCTTTCATCACAGGATTCATGTGAGCAGCAGATGAACTTTACAAATAATCAGTGGATTTATCTTCTGTTTCAGATCAACTGTCATCACTTAGAGCATCTTAAGTTCTAACTTGTTCTAACTTCTCACTAACATCTCATATGATTTCAGATCCCTGCTGTTCCCCACCTGCCCTGTAGGTGGCCTCAGTGTGCCTCAAACCATTTACAGATGATTACTTGTTGTTCACAGTTCATATTTAAATAGAAGACGTGGGACATTGAAGCAGTTTAAACGTGTCCATCCATCCATGAACATGTAAGAAATCAAAGGTTTGCTTCATGTCTGAAATATGTAGAAAATATTCTGGCTGTAACAGTTTGGGTCAAAGTGCAGATGTTCCAGATGTTCTGCAGTCTCTCTGTGTTTCATGTTGGACCAAAGTGAAGCTTTTTGATGTGACTGCAGGAATGTGAAGTGTAATTCTGAGCTTCAGGAAATGAAACTAAATGAACTTTTTCTCCTTTATTTATAGGAAAGTGTAGGAGAGCAACAGATGAACAAGTGTTACTGTAACAGGAAACACAAACACGCCATCAGAGGATCTTTATGTTCATCATTATCACTGTTTCCTTGTTCTGTCACAAACACACAACACTTCCTGCTCTTTCTCTGATGGATCTGATTGGCTGTTTCATTCACAGGAGGTCAGGGCGTCACACAAACAGCGTTAACTGCACAACGACACACTTTAAACCATCTACAGACAAACCTGTGTGTTTGATCTATGAAGAAATAATAAAGACGTGTCTACAGCTGTCCATAAAGCAGCTTCTCACACAAACTCTGACACTTCACTCACTTTAATTCCTGCAAAGCTGCGTAATAAAGAGCTGTGACTGCTATGAACTGCTGATGATGACTACATGAAGCTCTCAGCTGAAGTTTCATTCATTTATTTTAATGTTAATGTCACCTTTTTAAGTCTGTGTGAGGATTTTAATGACACACATTAAAGGAACTTCTTTGATTAGAACCAAATTCATGTTGATTTTCAGCCTGAAATGATAAAAACTTTAATAATTCTGTTTATAATCATCAACCTGGAGACTAAAGACAAGTATAATAGTAACAAAAAGCCTTATTTTTGGAGTAATGCCTGAATCTGCTCAGAGACAGAGACAACACAGAGTTGTTGATGACAGTTTGACATTAACTGAATTAAAAACAAAGTGCTCTTATTGTGAAAATCTGCCTCCTGCTTACTTCTAATCATTTTTATTTAATTTTTAATCTGACAGTGAAACATTGAGGCATTAATCTGACACAGTTTCATCAGTAGCTGTATTTTCACAGACATTTCACTTTGATTTGTTCAGACTGAGCAGAGAGGAGCGGCTCTCTGTGTGCGCAATGCTGAGAAACAGAAGCTCATTTCTGCTCTGCTTCATGGAAACAGTGTTATGGAGGAACAAGAAGTTCAGCCTCTAAACTCTCAGCGCGAGGACTGAGTGAAGAGTTTCAGAGCAGAGAGTTTTGGCCAATGTTCCCTCTAAACTGCGCACGTGCGCAATTGCGCACTGCTGGCACGGTCTCTGCACACAGAAAATCTGCGTTGCGCACAAAAAAAAAATCTAACCTGAATTGAAATTAAAATTAATACTTTAACAATTCTGTTTTGCAGTGTTAGTCAGTAAGTGACTGGCTGCTCCTGTATGGGATTAGAACGATGCCATCTTATCCCATAGTCCAGCCAATGATGCGATTCACATTCGTATATACGCAGCCAATCAACGTCGTTGACAGGCTATGACAGCGTCCTACGACACCGGTGTTTTAGCGAGCAAAGCGGCGTGGCTGATGTGCAGTGAAGCCACGTTAATGACAACGTGTCCAACCATTGGAGATGTGAGCAGGACAGACGGAACAACTGACGGGAAAAGTGTGGACTTTATACCAGTTTTTAAATTGTGTTGATCGGCCACGTAAAACCAGAGTTATGATAAAAATATCTGCAATGTTTGGTTTTCTTTCTGAATACTGTCGTTGTTTATATTTACTGCGGGAAGAAACGGTAAAAACGGCGTTTTATAAGAAAAAAGGCTCGAAAGCCTGTGAGCAAAAACAACCCCCCACCCCCTCTCTCTTTCCTATTGGTCGAAAAAAGTACCGTGTTGACCAATCAAAAAATGATATGGCAACGTGGCATCTAGTTGTTAAGAAACAGGGGGAAGTTTTAGGAGTGACGGCGGTGTTTTGAGATGTGAGAGATTTGCGACGTTTAGCGCAAATCTTGTGTAGTTAGTGTGTAGTTAGTGTGTAGTTAGTCAATAGTTTTGTTGGTGTGTCAGAACAATGAGGCGGCTGCTGAATGTTACAGGTGTTACAGCAGTGATACATCTGCTGTTGTCAGGCCTGCAGGTATCAGGCTGTTGTTCTCCTTTATCTCATAGTGGACAGAAATTATTTTTTGGAGTGGCACAAATAATTTGTGTGGCATCAGATTTGATGCAGAACAGCTGATTGTTCTGTAAATAGTTTGAAATGTTTATTTAAAAATGCCTTGGCTGCATTAAAAAAATTGCTGCAAAAAACTTTGTTGTTTGCCAAACTGAGTTACTTTTTTGAAGAAGTAACTATATAATGAATTGCCCAGCATTGATCATTATATACTATATTTTGCAGACAGAGAGTTACAGACTCTCTCCCAGACCACAGACTCAGACTCATAACACAAGTCAGAGCTTTATGAAAAAAACAAAAAAACAAAACAAAAAACAAAGTGTGTTTTCGAAATTGGAGTTTAATTCCAATAGTGTTAACATACTACACAGGCCAATGGCTAGATTTTTTTTTACATTTGGGCTAAAGCATTTTAAAAGTAGTCTAACATAAATGTAAATGCTGTAATTTGATTATTTTAATAAACCATGTAACTTGGATGATGATTCGATGCTGGCGTGACCACAGTGCACACGTCTGATGTCGCTCACAGTGGTCCAAGGGACGCTCAGGGAGTTTGTGTGTTCGCTCAGAACATAAAAAAATTGGAGGGAACATTGGTTTTGGCTCACAGCTTTTAGCCTCGACACAAAGAGCCGATTACGCACTCGTTCTGAGAACATCTTCACCTCCTACAAACAAACTCTCCTACCAGCAGCTGTCACAACCACAACAGGCAGAAGTCTGGATTTCTTCAGACTCAGATTTCATGCAGTTTGCAGTAAATTGTGTGTCACAGACTTTGTAGTTCACATTTGTGTGACTCATTGAAATCTTCTCCTCCTGAAAGTGAAACTCTTACAAACACATCAGGCCACAAAAATCCTCCTGTCCACAGGTTTCAGTCACAAACTGACTCTGAGCCTCGTCAGTAAATCCAGCAGCTTTTTACCATCTAAAGAAGTCTTTGTGCTGCAGACGTCGGTAAATCTGACCCAAAATGTTCCTTTTGCTTTAAACTCAAACCTGATATTTCACCGGCTGTTCTCCTTTAAATGACCTGAGGAAATCAGCAGGGTTAGAACATGTGCTTAATTAAGATGCACATGTTGTAGTCCATCTTCATCATTGTACTTTCAACATGGAGGACATTCTGCATCAAGTCGTTAAGGTGAGATTAGTGTGAGGCTGTTTGGATTCTCAGTCCAACACTTTTCTGTTTTACAAAGTATTTTTATCACTTCTCCTGCCCATCTTTCTTTGACCTCTATGATGTTTACATCAAGGAAAGGACGTTAGGAAAAGGAGATAGGATAGGAGGCACTTTTGGAACACACCCTGCGAGCTGCTGCTGAGGTCATATGACTTCTTTTGGATGATGGGACTGGCTGCTGCTGCTCTGACTGGATCTAGTAGACTGTAAACAGAGACACAGACTGAGCAACATTTGCTGCAGGTTAATGATTGAGCAAAGTAAAATAAAGTAAATAAGTAAAATATTAAGGTGTGGCAGCTGTTCTTTGACGTGCTAGCTGGAACTTCAGACTCTTTGCTGGTGTGAAGTGTTTAATGTGACACAGCCTGCCGACACAGAGGACTGCTGACGGAGAAGAAGCAGAGGATTTTCTCTGTTTCTACACAAACCTGGTCCAGACAGCAGAGCTGCAGAGTGAAGACATTCATGGGAAGAAGCTGAGTAAGTGCAACTTTGATTCATTCCAGTCTCTGAGGTTTCCTCTTCATCACAGAGCAGCTGCTCTTTGTTTGTTAGCGTGATTTTGCAGAGAACACACGAAGACTGGTTTCATCTCTGACGCCTGGTGTTGAATAAAGATTCAAAAGCAACAACAAAGTCTCCAACATCCAGCTCAGAGCCTTTATAAACAGAGTGTGCAGGTTTGTTCTCCTCATATCACATCAGACTACTGTGAGCGTCTTCAACAGACTGTGCTGCAGGTCGGTAACAACATCATGAAACGTTCCTCACATGTCTGCCACTGTTTGATCCTCTTTAACAGAGGAAGTCAAAGGACTCTGAACAGGCTCACAGTAAAACTGTAAAATGCTGGACTTCAGTTGTTTTATGAAGGATAATGACATTCAAGTTAAATATTCTCCAGAATTAATGGAGAATATTTAAGAGGACTCAGTGAGCGCCCCCTGCTGGTTCCCTCTGAGTGCTGCTGTCAGTCTCCAATGATCCTGTAGATGGATTTATGGAGGGTTTGAGGGATTCGCTGCAGTCCCGCTGTAGTTAGTCCCTCACAGCTACACAACCACACACACATTTTTCATTTCCAGCTCATTGTCATCTGGGCAGCAACATTTCCTCATCAGATCTGTTTGATCTTCTAATTTCAGAGGGATTCCAAATGGAAGCCGTCAGCAGTAAACTTTGAAATCACAGCATTCAAACTCTTTAAACACCAGTGTTGGGACTAACGCGTTATTAAGTAACGCGTTACAGTAACTACGTTATTATTGTGGTAACGAGCACGGTAACTAGTTATTATGCCAAAACCAGGAACGCGTTACTCGTTACTGGGATTTAGATAGGCTCGTTACTCGTTACTTCGTGTGGTGGATATCGCGGAGCTTCCACAGATTCAATAACATTAGCAAGTGGTGGAGGCCAGCAGGTGGATGAAGGAAAAGGGAGGCAAGAGGAGAGACCCGAAGCGGCCGCCGGTCCGCGTGTCAGGTGAACTGAACTTCAGGTAAGAAGTTATGACCTGCAGTCTATCTGAGTCAGATATAAACCAAGTTTAGGTGGAGTTTATTTTCGGTATGCTGACATTTTCGTACTGCGTGCTAGCTAGCATGACGGGGTTTCTATACAGCTGGGTGGGTGCTATGTTACTGATGTTGAACTTTATTTTGTTCATACGGTTAATTATTAGAGTTTCCAACCGTCCCCTAAAAAACAGAATCGTCTGGTATTCAGAGAAAATATTACGCGTTTCGTACTGAGGTGAAAAGGAACACAGTTTGTCCCGGACTTCAGCTACAATGAAAAAGACACAAAGCTGAAGCTGCACAGCTGCCTCTTCTTCTCTCATTCTCTCCCGTTTCTACTTCAATCATGAAACTGATCAATGATCAGCTGATCGGCTTTTCTCTCTTGTTTATTTATCGCCCACTTTGCGCCAGAAAGAGAAAACCAGCGGATGTCGAGTTAAACAACAGCAGCACGTTTAATCTTGATCAGCTGTTGTTAGAATTTATTTAATATTAATTTCTAGTATCAGCTGATGTTTGCTGGAGCCACAGCTGTAAAGCTGCTGGTCATGATATCAGTTTGGTTATCTGGTGAGAGGGAAACATGCAGATGAAACCAGGAGATGTCCTTACTGAATCATCAGAGCTGAACAGGTGATGGAGAAACAGGTTTACCTTTTAGGTGACATGAATGAGTTGAAGGGAAGTTATGAGCTGTTTCTGAGAGACAAATAACACCAGGATCCTTTTCTATGTAGCTGACAGCTGGTAACTGTGCAGGGGCGGGTCTAGCAAAGTGTTGCCAGGGGTCCATGTAGGGCATTAACAGAGAAAGGGGGGCACAAGGAAATAGTTTTCTTTATTATTCTCATTTAAAATGTCTCGCTTTTAAAAAAATAATTATCTGAGTCTTACAACAAACAATTGATAGATTGATACATATATACCATCAGAACAGTGTACATCACTGTCACAACAGTGTTTATTTTCACTCATAGGCTTTATGATTTTTCCTATAATGGTGGGCCGGTCTCTAGTCAAAATGCCCAGGACGATTTTTTTGTCCCAGTCCAGCTCTGTATGCAGCTCATCTGCAGTCTGGTGTTACCTACATCTTCCTATTCAGAAGGCAGAATTTCCAAGTTCTGAGTACAATCAAAAGCACCACGACTGCAGTTTTCTAGAATCATGGCGACAGTCAACGACGGTCCAGTCGTGAGATTTCTCTCGTGGAAATGTGCACATTATTTTTTCCTTTCTATTGGTAGGTGGCACAGTGCACTTGTGGCAAGTAAGCAAGATAGAAGACTGGCAGTCTTGCTGGGTATCCAGTTACAGAAGCAACACATTAACAAGAGAATTCTGAGTAAAACCAAAGTTACTTTCCCTAGTAACTAGTTACTCTGAAAGTAACGAGTAACTTGAAGTAACTGAGTTACTTTTTTAGAGAAGTAACTAGTAATGTAACTAAGTTACTAATTTAAAGTAACTTACCCAACACTGTTAAACACACAGAGTCAGACTGCTGATACTGACAAACAGAAGTCACAGTTCAACATTTGTGTCCAAATCTGCACAGAGACATAAAAACTGGATTGAGCACAATAGATTGTTTCATTGATGCTGATAATAATTAATGTGTGACATATATATATGACATGTGATGTGCACAGAGGTATGGTGAGCACTAAAATAACTTCCTGTTCCCTTAAATAAGCCACAGACAGTACATTAAGTAAATGTACTGCATTACTTTTAATTAAAGTGTTCTGTGTAATATGTGTAATAATGACGTTTTTGAGTAATGACCAACACTTATCACAACAAAGAGGAAATGCCTCCAACATGCACAAACATTTGACCCACAACATGCAGTTAATGTGCACAAATGTCTTTGATATGCTGCTCAGTGATGGTGGTGACTGTCAAAGCAGAGCCAATGATAATCAATAAAACCCACCATTGATCATGTGCCTGATCACATGATCAATGGTGGGTCAGCAACATGCTTTCTTTCCCTCTCCGTTTAAATATCTGG
>JAQSNX010006160.1:0-26859 GCA_029532605.1 Oreochromis grahami | reverse complement strand
AATATAACCAATGCTACTACAAACAGACCCGGGATAGTGTGTAGAGCCAAGGTTACATGTGCTATGTTTACATTAAAGCATTATGATGGACTATAGGATGACAGAACACAAAATAACAATATATGAAAGTGACAAATGGCAAGATGATTTCTGTCCTAGCCACTTTGTCACATGGCTATGGCGGAGCTCCAACAGAGGCCAGCAGGTGGATGAGGGAAGGGGAGGCAGGAGGAGGAGGAGAGACCCGAGGCGGCTGCTGGTCCGAGTGTCAGGTGAACTGAACTTCAGGTAAGAAGTTATGACCTGCAGTCTATCTGGGTCAGATATAAACCAAGTTTAGGTGGAGTTTATTTTCATTGTGCTGACTTTTTATAGTCAGTTACAATAACTAGTACTGCGTGGTAGCTAGCATGACGGAGTTTCTATACAGCTGGGCGGGTGCTGTGATGTTACTGATAGTGATATGATGTTGGTTTGGATATGTGGTGAGAGGGAAACATGCAGATGAAACCAGGAGATGTCCTTACTGAATCATCAGAGCTGAACAGCTGATGGAGAAACAGGTTTACCTTTTAGGTGACATGAATGAGTTGAAGGGAAGTTATGAACTGTTTCTGAGAGACAAATAACACCAGGATCCTTTTTTGTGTAGCTGACAGCTGGTAACTGTGCAGGGGCGGGTCTAGCAAAGTGATGCCAGGGGGCCAGGTAGGACATAACAGGGAAAAGGGGGCACAAGGAAATACTTTTCTTTCTTACTCTCATTTAAAATGTCTCACTTTTAATAAATAATTATCTGAATCTTACGACCAAAGCTTTTATCTGATGTAAAATGTATACAAATCATACATATACCAACAAGACAGTGTACATCACTGTCACAACAGTGTTTGTTTTCATTCAAAGGCTTTATGGCTTTTCCTATAATACCTGGTGGGCCGGTCTCTAGTCAAAATGCCCGGGCCCATTTTTTGTCCCAGTCCAGCCCTGCAGGTTAGCAGGTTACCGACCCAGTACTGGTAATTTTTCTTGTGCAGATGAGGCATTATTTCTGTACCATTATTTAATTCCAGAGGTTTTTAAGTTTGTTTGTTTTTTTGCACTTGTTGACTTGTAAAAGCCTATATGACATATTTTATTTCACAATTCATTAACCGCACTGAGAAGGCATCATTCAAATATGTTAAATATGTTTCTTTAAGCAAGTTCTTCATGACTGAGCTAAGTGTCCTCTTTTTTGGAAATCAAAATATGGTCAACCTACCTTTCCTACATTTAGTTTTAGTAACAAACATCACTAAAATCAGGTATTTCTGCAACATAGTTCATGTCCATACTAAAAAAATGCGTGAACGTGTGAATCGACTAAATTTCCATTTTCATAGACCACATTTGTGACAGCGCCGCCTCCAACATCTGACAGTCTGCTGCTGCCCACTTCATTTCCCTGCTGCAGATCAGTGACATGATTATGTTCTCTGGCTCTATTATAGGCCTCTATTATAGGCTCTATTATACTCTATTATAGTGTTATTTGCAGCAGGAATCATTAGTCTGATTGTTTTCATCAAAGGCAGAGACCCCGCTGTGTCTGCTGCTTTAACACTTGGAGACAGAAAGGCAGAGAGCAGGCATCCACTCCAATCACACCTCACTGCTCTCTCTGCACAACTGCTGAAGCTTATTCTGCACACACACACACACACACACACACACACACACACACACACACACACACAGGCACTGATTAAAGTATGGTGTTTTTTTTTTTTTCAGAAGCACAGAGAGCGACCCGCACTGTGGCCTTCAGTCCACAAAGGAACAGACGTCTCCACACTTTCTTTTTGGGCTCCTCCTATCCCAGCATCCTCCTCTGTTGCTCTGACCCTCTGCATGTCCTCCTTCACTACATCCACGAACCTCCTCTGAGTTCTTCCTCTTCTCCTCCTGCCTGACAACTCCATCTTCATCATCATTTGTCCCATATATCCTTTTCCCTCCTCTGCAAATGTGGAAACTGTCACAGCAGGTCCCACTCCACCCTGCGTACTCTCTTCTTCACCTCTCTTGTGGACTCTTACTTTGGATGCTCGACCTCAGCTACTGTCTTTATTGGATCTTCTGTCTCGAGCTGTAGCTCAGAGCCGCTCCTAAACATGAGATGTTTCGGTTTCATTTACAAAATCCTGGGGTTGCTCTCACTGAGCTCCTGAGTCTCATCTAGAAGCTGTACCACGGTGACAGCCACAGAGCCCACAAAGTGACTAAATGACTGTTTCTGTTCCCTGTCCTTCAAAGGCTCGATGCCATTCTGCGTCTAAGCTCTCAGCTGTTGCAGAGCTGCAGTTATTCTCCTGTTGACAACTTTTCTTTCAGAGAAGAAAAAAAATCAGTGTAGCCGATCGAGCTCAGGACAGAAAACACGAGGCAGGCAGGGAGCAGCACGGCGAGTCGATACCGATCGAAGCAGGAAAGTGTTGGAAGCTGGGAGGTATTTGTCAAAGTCGGGCGAGCTGTAGCTTTTTATGTGGTGACAAACTTTATTCTGCGTTTTATTTAATCTGCTGTGGACCTGTTGGGATAAACGCTTAAAAAGTGGATGAATGGAGAGATGCATCTGACCTCAGGGAGCATTAAGAACAGTGCAAAGCTCCTGGATATGAAAAGAAGAGATATGATGATGGCGATGAGTTGGTTTATGGTTCATTATTCTGTGGGAGGGCTCTGCGTCTGCACACAAAGTGTTTACTGAGAGGAAATAATGAAATCAAGAGGAGACAAACTCGGTTAGCTGTGACCTTATCAGCAGCTCTGTTGTCATTTCTGACTCTTGAGTGTAGAGTTCAGGCCTGATGTTGTGACCTTACATGTGCTGACATTTTGGACCCAAGCGGGGGTTTAATCTCTCATCAGCTTGTCGTATTGTCGGGTTTCTAAGCGCGGCCTCTTATCAGTGCCGTTAAGCTGTTTTCCCCACAGGGACAACTTAAAGTTCAGCTCATTAAACTCACACTGTTTATGGATGAGTCACATCATAAAAAATCAATAATGCATGCTGCGGTGAATAGATTCATGATTGCACAAAGATGTGCTTTCTGTTTAAAAACAGTCATTTTGAACCGTCTGACTTAATTGAGACAAATTACTCCAGATCAAACGTGGGACAAACAACGTTAGTCTCACGCTGAAGTCAAATAATTTCAATCAGTGTTTGCAGGGAAATTTATGTTTCCTACGTACTAATTATTTCCTCTCTGAGCAACACTGGGATCCAAATAAAATTAATAAATGAGATGAGGAAACAGAAAAGAACAAATCTTAACCAATCAGTGCCTTTGCAAACAAATTTGCTGCAGACTGTGATGTGTTGACACTGCTCATACACAAACTGCCTTAAAAACAGTGCATTCACTGAAATCACAGATTAAGAAAAGAGCGGGACCGAACGACTCTGTGACACAGAAACACTGAATAACAGTCGAAACAGCATTACAGGGAAAAAAGCACAGGCCATAAAATGACAAGGACGCAGCATCCAAAATAAAACTGCTGCCAACACGAACGCTAGTCCATCGATGGGTATGAAAATACAGGAACAAACACATAGGTTCACCAAAAAAGCTGAACATGGTATTCCAAAAAGGTAGGCACTCCTAAACCCTGTGTGACACAAAAGACAAACGCTACCCCAAACTCCCTGAAGGAATAAACAGGATAAGAGAATAAGGCAGTTCATCCTTTCTGCTTCAGCGTTTATTTACAAGTGAAAGTATCTACACACTATATACAAAACTTAATGATTCTCTAAAGTCACACACGAAAGTGTATCACAGGTGGAGGCCGAGGACGGTTTGCTGCTGGAGCGGGTTTTTAAAACAGCCACGTGATGATATAAGCCAATCAGCAGCTGCCAGCTCTCCAATCAGGAAAGACCTGCAGAGACACTTAAAGGCACAGGACACACAGAATCCAGACGTTGTGATCTAAAATATGGCTGTTAGAGTGAATTGTATGGGCAGAAATCTGTGCCATCAGAAACTGAATTTGAATAAGTTAAATTTGAATCTGAATTGTAACTTGAATAAATGCTTTTGAAAACTGAATTTGAATTAGTCTAATTTGAAATTGAATTTTATATATTGAAAATGAATTCATTTGCTTTGAAACTGCATTTTATCCTTTAAAAATTCAGCTCTCGAATAATTTCAGATTCACTTCTCACCATTCAGTTTCAGTTCCAAAGTTCAATTTTTTGGAACTTACATCCGGTTCCGGTTCAAGAGTAAACAAGCGCAGATTAATAGAACTACAGACTGATAGCGTTACTGACGGAATCTACAGCGTCTTGAGCTGAATTAAGACTTCAGAAGTCATTTGTCATGTCGAATGACCAGCGGATAAACTCTCAGGTTGGTAATAAATGTCCCTCCATCCATCCATCTTCATCCGCTTTATCCGAGGCCGGGTCGCGGGGGCAGCAGCCTAAGCAGAGAAGCCCAGACCTCCCTCTCCCCAGCCACCTCCTCCAGCTTATCCGGGGGAATACCAAGGCGTTCCCAGGCCAGCCGAGAGATATAATCTCTCCAGCGTGTCCTGGGTCTGCCCCGGGGCCTCCTCCTGGTGGGACATGCCCGGAACACCTCACCCAGGAGGCATCCTTGTCAGATGCCCGAGCCACCTCAACTGGCTCCTTTCGATGCGGAGGAGCAGCGGCTCTACTCTGAGCCCCTCCCGGATGGCCGAACTTCTCACCCTATCTCTAAGGGAGAGGCCAGCCACCCTTCGGAGGAAGCTCATTTCTGCCGCTTGTATCCGCAATCTCGTATGTATTACATGTATAAGAACAAGCGTCATGTTAACAAATGATAGCCGTACAGTAACCTTTATGCTTATTGTAGCTGCTAGCTAAAAACGCTAATTTAGCCTAGTTTGCCCTGGATTCAGCTTTGACAAACAAATATGATCGACTGTTTCTAGTAGAATTCCAAAGTTGTCATCTTGTACCCTGTCAGAGCCCTGTATGCTTGCAGAGACCCCTACAGTAAGGAAACATGCAAAACGCTGTCCAAACCTTTGTATTTGAGCTTTATTTATGTCTTACACAGCATCCCAACTCTTTAGCTAACTTAATAACTTTAGCTAAAGTGAATAGTTAGTCTTATTCATTAGTGCAGCGTTACTGGATCACCTCTGTTTGAAGTCATATAATATGATATACAACTATCACTGTGTTTAACTACCATAATAATTCTTAGGGTACTGAGTGCATGCTTATTAGTTGTTTTTTTTAAACATACTGCTCCATTGCTATGTTTGACAGGCTGAAGTTGTCGGGTCACCTCCTAAATCGACCATCTTTTACAGGTGTTTTGTGCCAGAAATGGAGTGTCCACTGAAGACTGAAGATACTGAATCTCTACGCCGTGCCATTGATCCCTCCTGTGCCTTCATCCAGACAAGAGACATTAACTTAACCACTTTCACATGCTCTGTACCTACATCAATTCATCATCTAATTCATTAGTGCAGCGTTACTGGATCACCTAATGTTTGAAGTGATATAATATGATATACAACTATCACTGAAACAGCAAACTTTGTAAATAAACAACACTTCTCATTCTCTAAACGTTTGGCCACAGCTGTAAATTACACTATCAGTGCTTGTTCACTCTTGACAATAATTACATTTCTAAATTCTCTTTGTGCATTTACAGGTAAACAATATCTAATATTTTATCTAAATGACTGCTTTGTCTTTGAAAAGGTGAAGAGCCTGAGGCCGGTGACACTCCAGTTCTACTCCAAGTACATCCTTACGGTGGCTCACAGGACAAGGCCACATTCCTGTCCTGCCAGAAGAGAAGAGAAACTTCAGAGTCTTGTTAAAATCTCCCAATTTTTTTAATCTTTGGGCTGAAGGAAGGACAATACTCTGTGTATAAATGCTCAATCAACAATATTTTATTTCCATATAATTCAACACTTAAGAGCATAAGAACCATCATGATGGGGAGACCTGCCTGCAGAGGGTCACAGCAAGTCTCAAAATGGTGACGGGTTACTCAGCCTTTTATAGTCTCTAGTAGCCCCCACCTAGTCGTAAAAGCCTAAACATTCACATTCTTTCTCTCACACAGCGCCTAAGTTATGACCTCGGCTCCCTGTCTTTCTGCTCTCTGTAAAGGTGGGGGTATGGAACGTAGTCCGTTTCTCCCATTATCAGTACAAGGCCCTCTGCACCCAACATTCTCTTCATGATTCAGCAGTATGAAATGTCAAGAAACCATGTAACACATTCAACAGTGTCGAATAATCCAGGTCAATCCAATAGATCTAATGATTTTCACACTCTTTTAAGTCAGAAGTATAATGCAAACTAAAACTACATACTGATCACACACTCTATGTCAGGCTCAGGAGAGACTCGGAGGCAGACCGTCACTTGAGTTCACAATTTATTTACACACACACACAGTCTCCAGGTGCGAATATATACAGGTGAGGGGAGAACAAGAAGAGGGTCTCCAGGGGACACAGGCACGAGAAGGGAAGGGGCTATGTACACAATCCTACAGAGGCTCAGGTTGGCTCGGACTCCGGCTTTTAGCTCACCCAATGGTGGTCCTCAGGCTGGTGAGAATCTGGCACGGAGGGAAAGAACAGGTAAGTTGCAGCACAAAGAGACTCGAGAAGAAAGCTTGACTTCCAGTGACACTGACGAGTGTTACACAATAATCCAGCGAAGAAGCTTCCTCAGCCGCCGCCTTAAGTGAGCGTGGTGATGAGCTGATGAGTCGCAGGTGTTTGAGCCAGGGGCTGGAGTCGTCACGACTCCGCCCCGTAGAGCGCAGTGCACAGGAGGGGAGAGAGAGACACAACATACTAGCCATACAGGGATCGCCGAGGAGGCACAGGGTCATGACACTCTATATTAAGGGGTATAATATGATCTACAGCAGTATCATAATTCAACTACTTTGATTACATATATAAGGTAACATATGATAACAGAATAATCTCACAGTCTTCATGCAGTTCAACCACACATGTCATATTCCGTATGACAGGGGCCTCAAACTCCAGTCCTTGAGGGCCGGTGTCATGCAACTTTTCCATGTGTCACTGGTGCAACACACCTGAATACAATTAGTAGGTCATTAGCAAGAGTATAGAACTTGACTGCATGCTGAGGTGGCAACCCCTAACCCTACCTACTCAAGTAAATTTAAGTAAATGTATTTGGAAACAAATACTTCTAAAATACTTTTATTGCACCATGTTCATTCACTCATGAGCTGCTGTAACGTGAATCAAATGGCTGAATTGACACTGAATCCCACTGAATTGCCAACTCAGCATGCATTCAAGTTCTATACGCTTGCTAATGACCTACTAGGTGTGTTGCAACAGGGAGACATGGAAAAGTTGCAGGACAGCGGCCCTCGAGGACTGGAGTTTGAGACCCCTGCCGTATGGTGTTTATGCAGTTTTCTACCCCACAGTTACAGCATGTCTGACTGCCTGTTCAGCATATGCAAAAATATATGATGAGTTTAAGCATGTGATGACTAAGGCCTTCCATTATGGTGTTTGTCATCACATGTCACAGACATCTGGATGATCATTTGGAATAAACAAAAAAACAAAAAACTTGTTACTTCATCTTTTATCTTTATTATTATTATTGTTCTTATTTTACATTTTTCATTGTTAGGCATTGGGTTTATTTGTAGTAGTCCTTTCCAGCTTCTCTCCCTCTTCCATGTTACTGTGTCAGCATCTATTTGGGGTTGGGAGTGGAACAGGAAGTAAGGAAATCCAAAGTGCCATTAAAACCAGGACAGGTTCTTATATTTCAGAAGAAGGGATTAATTCAAAAGAAATGACCTCAATGCCATATTTTATTTAGGAGCCTTGGAGAGCACTTTGTAAAATAACACATTCTTATAATTTCACCCTCAGATGAGCCAAGATACGACTGTCAGGGAAGGTGATGTAGGTACAGAGCATGTGAGAGTGGTTAAGTTAATGTCTCTTGTCTAGATGAAGGCACAGGAGGGATCAATGGCACGGCGTAGAGATTCAGTATCTTCAGTCTTCAGTGGACACTCCATTTCTGGCACAAAACACCTGTAAAAGATGGTCGATTTAGGAGGAGACCCGACAACTTCAGCCTGTCAAACATAGCAATGGAGCAGTATGTTTAAAAAAAAACAACTAATAAGCATGCACTCAGTACCTAAGAATTATTATGGTAGTTAAACACAGTGATAGTTGTATATCATATTATATCACTTCACACAGAGGTGATCCAGTAACGCTGCACTAATGAATTAGACTAACTATTCACTTTAGCTAAAGTTATTAAGTTAGCTAAAGAGTTGGGATGCTGTGTAAGACATAAATAAAGCTCAAATACAAAGGTTTGGACAGCGTTTTGCATGTTTCTCTACTGTAGGGGTCTCAAATTCAGTTTTCAAAACCATTTATTCAAGTTACAATTCAGATTCAATCTGAGCAATTCAAATTCAAATGTAACTTATTCAAATTCAGTTTCTGATGGCACAGATTTCTGCCCATACAATTGTTAAATGTTGCCATTATTGTACTTAAACTTGTCAGCCTTAGTTCAAACGGGGGGGGGGGGGGGGGGGGGGGGGGGGGGGGGATTGGTTATAGTGTTTAACTGCAGACATTGCATGTAAGGTTCTGAGTGTCCTTATCTAGTGAGGATGTTTTACTTCTTGCCATTTTTGGGCTCACCTGTGTTAGTGTATGATGAGACCGTTAACGAGGGGTTGAGCCATATACAGGGTGAGGGGAGATGACTTTTATGACCAGCAGGAAGTCACATATATAGAGACACACGCACACACATACAGGCACCCACACGTGCTCGCGCATACACACACACACTCAGTGCCTTAGTTTTATGACGCACCACAGGGGGGTTTACAATGGACGTTGAATAAAAGGCTGGAGGGAAGACTGGGAGTCGAACTTGGCTGGGAAACAGGTGAGGAGCTTTCAGCTCCTAGAGCCTGATTTTTGCTTGCTAGCAAGTAAAAATCGGTTAAGGTGTTTGTCTTGCTTTGTCCACGGGTGATGAGTCTGAACCAGCAGGCCTGCTAAGCGCAGACCCAACAATGGCCAGGGCCACAACGACACAACTCCCCACACGGCAGCCCGATGGTTAAAACTTAGACACAGTCGGTGTCAGTCGTCCCAAACACATCAGCTCTGGTTCTGGAGTGGATAAAGCAGGCTGGCATGAAGGTTTGTGGACTACGCCTAAAAGCTGGGTCTGCACCAGGAACCAGCCAGTTTAAATGAACTCTACTGACTCTGTCTCTATATATAAAGGATAAAACCTGGACACCAACGATCTCCACAACAAACTGAAGGCAGCACAGGAGCAACTGTGTCAGACCCCATCACTGAGTGCCGTGACGATACTTTGACAGGTCCGTCCTCGGGTCGGCGTGTAACGTGTCTAAAACTAGACAGATGCTGTTCCTCTAATCTCCAGTCTCACATGTGTCTACATGCTAACCCCGTGCATCGCTGCAGATTGTGTCACTTGACTGTTGATTCCTGGATTTTAATCTTTGGATGCAGATTGCTGCAAAAGGAAAATAGAAAAAACAAACTATCAGAATATTATTGATTAAAGAGCCGGGTCACGAGCGTTTACGGCACCCTGCACCGCAGGACGGTCTCTTCTTGCTTTAAGCCAATTATGTGCCAGTGATTATGAAACATTCATAATCAATCTGTCCCACTGCATGAATCATCCTTACAGCTACTAATGGACTGTACACAATGGTGTGAAATTACAGCTCTGCTTGTTTCTGTTTCAGACTGATGTGTGCTTTGTTCTGGTCTAACAAAGGATTCGGTTTAGCGTTCAGCCTCAGCTCCCCAAACTGTGCCAACCAGCTCAGTATACTCTTGTCATTCTTTGTTACATAAAAGAAACAGATGTAACACACAAATCACAGACTTCTGACACTCCAGCCCCAAACCATCATTATTATCATCATTTAAAGGGTTTCACATATCAGATTCAAGGTGCCAAACTCTATAAGGAGCAAAGGTGACTGTCAGCCAGACTGAACACACAGTCCAGACTCAGTCAGTGTTCCTTATAACATAACATAACAGCTGTAAGATTACAATGAATTACACATAAATTACATGTTTTTGTTACTCTGCACACACTAATCTGATGGTAATGTCCATAACAATCTTACTGTTACTCTCATCACCGAACATTTTCATCCCGGGCTCCAAGCACTGGCATCAACTCCAGAGGGTCCGAGTGCAGACACCAAAGCACATCGCTCCCATTGTCCAGTGTAGTCTGTGGTTTGGAGAGGTCAGCTCTGACAGGGACCACACCAGGGACTCTGCAAGCAGGTGGAAACAGTGAGCCGGGAGTTGGCGAGATGAGTCAGAATCCTTGTTGGAGATTCTTGCTCATATGAGGGTCACAGGATTGCTGGGGTTTTATTTTAGGGTCTTTAACTCAGAGTTTAAATCATCCTGAGCATCAACTGCTGTTGTGATTTGGTGCTGTTTAAACTGAACTGAACTAATTTTGTAGAAATGGGGCTGAAACAAACACGTCTGCAGTCAAATGTCTCATTTTGAGGCTTCACAAACCAAACCTGTGGCTACGTCCTTCCTCTATCCAGCCTGTGGTTACAGCAGGTGCTGTGAACGCTGGAACAATACCACGTCTGCACTAAAGGAAACAGATGTATGCCTTCAGTGTGGCTCAAACTGCAAACACGGAGGATCAAACTGGGAATGCTGATCTGAAACAAGAACTGCACATGCAGGCTGTCTCGCCTAGCATGATGAGTTCTGCTTGTTGACTGACCTTTCCCCCTTCGGCTCCCAGCTTTGGCTTTAATGATGTTTATAGTTCGAGCCCGGCATGAATGCGATAGCAGAAGCGCATCACATAATGAGGTCTCCGAACTGCAGCGGAGATCAAACCCAGAGATTTTGTACAAAAGCTCAAATGCAGAGACAGCAGCAGCAGAGCTGAGTGTGAGAGCGAGCCTCAGCTCCACCACGGATCAGCAGAATCCTGCACAAATCCTGTCTGCTTGGAAGCTTCGCTCCAGGCTCTCATTTCCACTCAGGATTCACTGTCACAGTTAAACTGACCCACCTGCTCTCTGGCGTTCTCATTTCCCTCAGAGGACAGAAATAAAACAGGTGCAGTTATCAATACATGTTGAAGCAGACGGGTTATATCACACTGTTAGCTAAATCTTTATTTTTTTATCCATCTGCTGTCACACAGACGTTTGTGGTCTGTTCACGCATTAAGACGATGCCCAACGTTGTCATTGGCTCACACTGCTGGAGAGATGGCTTTTATCCAGTACCTGAGGAGGAGGCAGGAGAGGCTGCCATCGCTGCTAAAATCTTTCCCATGTGGGCTAATATGATTCAACATGATGTCATGACAGTGATGAAAACTCTGATCAACTGATCTGACACCGTGACCAGGACTCTGGGCTCTCTCATCACTTATGCTACATGTCTTACACATTGTGCACAACTGCATCAGAAAACGTTCCCTCACCAGGAAAGCAGGCAGAGGGGACTGAAGTGATGTCATTGCACTTCCTGTTAATCCTCCTGTGGAGAAATTGGCTTCAGTTCAGCCCAGACTGCAGCAGGCAGCTCTTTCCTCCTCGTCAGTAAATAATTAATCGACTTTATTTGTGTCCAGAACGCTGTAACTTTTGTAAATCGCCTGCGCTTATAGATCTATATAGAGGTCTAGATCTTTATAGATCTAGACCTCTTTCGCAGCTAAAGATGCAGCGATGGTTTCTGTGTGACTTTATCAGTCTGTCTCATCACTGTAGAGGAGTGTTGGTTGCTTCCCCTCATTGAGGTTTGCAGCATTCGTTCATGCACAGCTCTCTGAGCTCTGCAGCAGCTCCATTCTTCTCTCCTTCAGTCGTTCTGTTGCAGATCTGCTGCTGTGCTTGGATCTTTGTCCGGTTGATGACCCGGTTTGGTCCAAGCTCCAGCTGTGGGACACACGGCCTCACACTGACTCTACAGCGGAGCTCATGGTCCACTCAGATCATCATCCCTCCTCCACCGCCCTGACGGCTGTATGAGGTGTTTGTTTGCAAACCTATGCCGTGCCAACCAGTTCATGTTCTCTGTAGAGAGATCTCCCTTTGAAACGTTGTTTTTCTTTTTTCTGGCGGGTTGCAGAGTATGGGGGTGCCTACTGGGGTCAGCGGGGGAGCTGGCCCCAGGGAGGGGTCACTTGACCCTCCCTTCCTTCCCTCCCCATCTCCAGCTGCCTCCCTCTTCTCGCTCCACCACAGTCACCCACACATGCAGGGCCTTGGGGTAGGGGTGTGTCACCAGGGTGCAGGGGAGGCACCCCCCCCCCTCTGTCCCCTTCTGGCTGCCTCTGCCTCAATTTTATCCCACAACTTAGACATTCACATTACTCACACTCTCATTACACATACATATAGGATCTTGGGGTGGGCACGCCACACAGAATCCAAATTACCATCAGGGTGTACACCTCACCCCTGGCGTCGTTGCCCACCTCTCAATTTTAAATACACGTAGACATTGAGGGCTAGCAGGAGGGGCTATGCACTTACCTGCTTCTCTGGCAGGTGGCTCCATGCCCTCCTGGGTTTTAAATGCACCTTAGAACACACATACATCAACACTACATATGAGCGGGCGGAGGGAGGTTTGGAGTCTTCACACACCCCCGTTCTCTGCGGCCTGCTGGAGTGGGGGGGCTAGGAGGAGGAGTTGGCCGTCCGACTGGGGTCTGGAATGTGGGGCCTCCCTGCTGCTGTGGAGTCGGGGCGGCCTGCTTCTCCCCACCGCAGGGAAAAGGGTAACACCACCTGGGTCTGGGTGCAGCTTCCCCCTCCAGGGGCAAGGGTACCCAGACCCGGTTCTTAGAGTACGCTTGGGGAGAGTGATTGTGTGTGCGTCTCTTTATGTCTGTCTCCACGTTGGTTGAATGTGGAATAATTGCCTATGAGAGCATGAGGGTGGGAATGGATGTTTGTATTTGTGTGTGCCTGTATGTCTGTGTCTATATGTCAGGTTGGGTATCAGACGCCACCTCTCTGGGGACATCTCAGGCCCTCCAAGGTTTGGAGGCCTATCTCCCCCCACCACTTCCCCTGCCGGTGGTGGACGCCCTCAGACATCGGTGCATTGGTGGTTCTTTGTGTCCGGGGGTGGGCGCCCAGGTACACACCGGCTCACTCCTTGGCGGCTGCTTATCGGGGCCTGGAGCCTGGGGCTCGCTCGGGCCACTTCGGAGGCAGGGTGCCCTCGGCCTCTCGGCCCGGGGCTCGGTCACTCAGGCACAGCTGGCTGCCGGCGGAGCTCACGGGCATGTCACTGCAACCCCCCCCTGGCTTCTGCTCCGCGGCTGCTGAGTGACCCCTCATCTGGGACTCTCCTCAGCTCTTTCTGGGATAGTGGCGCGGCTGCCCCTCTGTTGGTCTTCCTTGGTCTCTTGTGTTCTGGGGGCCTCTGGACGTCTGGAGTTTTGATCTCCTCCATACCTGCGTCATGCCCTGGAGGACGGGGCAGTGGCCCCCCCACACCCTCTAGCAGATCATTACATGAAGGAACCTTTTAAAAACAAGCGCGTTCATGCTCACAGGTGTACACACGGGTGATCACACACAAACTACACCCTTTTTGGCTCTTACCTCAAAGCACACTGTGCGCTGTCGATCTTACGCGCTGCACAATAATGTCTAACATTTAGTATTTACTGTCATATTCCCATAGATCATTGTGATGTTGTTTATTACTCTCGTTTTCTTCTGCTTGCTTTCTCTTTCTTTCTCAACAGGTGATCCAGGTGATCGATATATGTATTTTTTTTTTGTCTGCTTATTCTGTTGGTTTTTGGTTTTTTGCCCTTTTTCCCCGTCCCTCTTCCCCGCTGTTTTTCTTTCCCTCTTTCTTTCTCCCCTTTTCCCCCAATTAAAAAAAAAAAAAAAAATGGTACTAACAAGTTATCTGGAATATGGATGTCTGTGCCAAATCAAAGATCTTGTATTTGTATTTCCTGTCTTTGTATTATTTGTTTTGCATATATGCATAAATAAACATAGATCATATAAAAAAAAAAAAAAAACTCAGGATGACTACGTTGTACATTAGTCGCATCTGTCGTATGATTTCTCTTTTGAATTTGTTTCCATTTTTGCTGTTTTTTTTTAAATGATTTTATGCCATGTGCACTCTTAGTTCCACCTTTTTAATTTCCATCATTACTCTTATATAGTGGAGTAGCTCTTGGCACATGTATTATTATCCTGTCATGTGTGAGTATGCCTGTGTGTGCAATAATTATCAGCAGTCCTGGTTTCTGTTAAAGGCACTAGGCTGCCATTGGCTAAAGATAAGTCAATTACTGTTGATTATCACACAATACACACCCATCCTGTGTACTGAGAGTGTGTATGCAACCTGATTGCTATTTCCAGATACTGGTTGTCACGACTTCCCTAACAGAATCATTTATCACCCTGAATTATATCTTATGGAAAAGATTTGCAAACCAATATAAACACAAACTATTAGGAAAGATGATACAGCACAACTGCTGTGTAAAAGGAATCTCTAAAACTCATTTTTAGGGGTTTAATGTTTGCTAATGTACTGTTAGTCCTACAGAAGAGTGTGCTTTATGAGCACTATTTGTCCATGTTTCTGTAGTGCAAAATTCATAGTGTGACAGGTTCTTTTTCTTTACCTCAGTCTTTTTTCACTGCTGTCAAGTTGTGAGTTGTCAATAAAATCAGATGAGTGGACAAGTGATTCTGTTTATTAGTGTACTGTTTAGTGTACTTGTACTTCCTTGTAACTGCCTGCCCCCTGTTTCTTTCTACTTTCCTAAAAGTAAATTCGCCTGTCGGTCAAAAAAAAAAAAAAAAAAAAAAAAAAAAAAAAAACGTTGTTTTTCACATGATGGCAGGCATGTTTGGGCCTAATTTGTGCTGCTTCTGGGACTCGGGCCTCAGTTACACCACTAACACATTATGTGGATGACATTATCATATGAGGTGGATCTGTGGATGACTCACTGTGAGCCCGATGTGTGAAGGGGCTACATGAAAACTTGTTAGAAGAAGTGATCAAGTTCTTTCTGCCGGCTCAAAATAAATAAAAAGCCCTGAGCGTTTGTCAGACCTGTCCTCCTGCTCTGCCAGGAAAACTGTTTCTGTGAGATGCTGCTGGAGCTCCTGCTGGGGCTGATAGAAGAGCACAGACATTAAGATCTTGGCAGGTTGTTTGAAGATAAATATATATTTGAAAGTGGCTTTCATTTAAAAAACAGAAGAAAGCGTGAAAACAGAAAAGAGATCGGGCACATCACCAAGAAACTCCAAACAATTGGCAGACGTGCGCTCGGAATTCAAAACCAGGTCAAGCGAATTTAAAAAACTCAATATGCAATGGCAGATTTCCATAAATACACACATTTAAACAAACATCATGGTCCTCAGCTGAACTCTCAGGGAGCTGATTGATATTAAATCCTCCTCCATTTATCATCTTTAGCAGCTCTCCAGGCAGGTTTCTACTAATGGGAACCAAATCTACTCAATGTAGAGGTGGGAAAATGGCTTGTTTTACACATATCAGGGTTTAGTTTGGGATAAGGGATTATTTAGGACTGTGAATGATGCAAAGTCACTTTAGTAAAGTCGAAGAATAAAAGCACAGAAGTTAAAATGAGTAGAAAACATTCCTGATATCAATTAATACGTGAGCCCCACTTCTGCTTCGTGTTGATGGACTGTGACATGTTTCCATATTTATTTAGCCAAGCTTAGCTGAGGTGAAGCCTAGCAGACAGCTAGCACACATCT
Source organism: Oreochromis grahami (assembly GCA_029532605.1). Taxonomy (NCBI): domain Eukaryota; kingdom Metazoa; phylum Chordata; class Actinopteri; order Cichliformes; family Cichlidae; genus Oreochromis; species Oreochromis grahami. Next base: position 10,939 of record JAQSNX010006160.1, on the reverse strand, counting down.
GTGTCACTACTACCACCTGTGAAAGAGGCCACGCCCCTAATAATGCAAACTTTAAGCTTTAAACAGGCGATACAGGTGTTATGAAGAGGCAGGTTTGTGTGTCCGGCTGTAAACGTGTTTATTTCTGCCATAAAGTTTAAACATACGAGACTGACTCACTGCTGCCCCTGCTGAACGTCAGTGGAACTGCAACTTTAGGTACAGCACCACCTTCAGCCACAGCTAGCTGCTTCTTCTACTCATGGATGTTTTCCCGATGCTCCCCATGTCAGCCGGTGTTTGTTGTTTGAAACGGTGCCCTCGGCCATACGGAGCAGATCCAGTCTGCGTGTGAGGCTCGTGCTCAGCTCAGGGTTCACGGCCCACTGCACACTCACAGCGGAGGCTTTCAACAGCCTCCTCACTTTCACACGTCTCTCTGCAGTGTTCAGTTCAGTGTCGAGCAGCTGAAGAAGTTTTTTTATTGTGTTTGAGGATGTGCTGCCCATCGCTCTGCCAACACGTTCTCACTCCCTAAGCGTAACATTTTACGCTAGGTGACAAATCGTCAACATATTACGTTTTCGGGCACCCAACGCGTTCCTTCCTGAGGACATCGGAAAACTGCGGACACATGAGAACCGTTTGGACTCAATCTACACATCTTCGCTTTTTCCCTTCAAATCGCTTGGGAAAACACTATTTCACCTCATTAAAGTGCTGGTTAAGATTAGGAATAAGGTTATGGTTAGGTTTAGCGATAAGGTTAGGTTTAGGCGTAGGGATACGGTTATGGTTAAGGTTAGGGATAAGGTTATGGTTAGGCATAGGGATAAGGTTAGGTTTAGGGCTGCAATACAGGGCTGGAACTCGCCGCGTACCATAACAACGTGGAAGGTCACCTTTCGCGTTCCTCAGGAACTTTGCGGGACGTGACAAAAAGTCGGGATGTTACGCCTCGGGAGTGAGAACGGGCTCGCTCTCCAGAGCTCAGGTTCTTTCTGCTTAAGTCGTCCTTCGTTAAATCACGCTTGATAAAAGAAATTAAAGCCTGGATAGGAAAACAAAAAATCAATCATCTGAGTTTGTGTCTCCCACAGCGATAACTCAGGGCTCACATGCCTTAGATTACCTTTAAGGTGAGGGAGTGATGATGAATTAAGCCGTGACATTTAGAGGGAAACCCATATTTCAGTGTTTTTACCAACTCTTTAATCCACAGGATTAACATTTATTAACATCTCAGCTTTATAGTATTTGGTGAAAAAGGCCTGAAACATAATATTGTGACAGACCCTTGTTCATAACTCATTGCATTCAGCGCAGGTTTTCTGCTCCATTTAAGGTTAGTTAAACTTCCTTTCTTCTCCCTGTTGTCACTCTGAAGCTGCAGGGAAGCGAACAGCAGGACACCGAGCAGCCTGTGGGATGGACGGTCAAACCGAGCAGTGGAGCGGCGAACACGAGTGGGTGTCACTGTGGACCGCCATGTTCATCAAAATCATTTGTGTCCTAAATGTTGTCGGCGTGCCGGCTCGGCTCGGCGGGCCTGTGGCGCCGAATGATTTGTTAGTCGTTGATTTGCTGTGCAGCGCTCGCTGCATTTAAACAGGGAACCAGAACTCTGTGTTCTGTGAGGGAACACAGAGTGACGTGGAGAATTATATCCATTTTTTTTTAGTTTGCTGTGCTTCATAATTGCAGAGCTTTAGTTTGCATTTCTTTGGCAGGCTTCTGTTAGTGTCTCTTGTTCTGAGGCCTGAAATAAAGATGGCGGCACGCACCGACACAGCGCCGCAGCGGTGCTTTTTGTTGTTCCTACAGTAGCCGATGATAGTCAGCAGTATTTTCTATTCATATTATGTCAGCATACTTTTGTTAAGTGCCTTTTTAGTAGTGCTTTAATCCAACTCTACTTGCAGAAAGACAGTACATTCTTAAATCATTGAATTCCTTGAAGCAGGATTTGGTCTGATCCAGGTAACCTCAGAGTAAACCCAGGTCAAAGGTACTTCACTCCTTACTTCGACCTCTGCGGGGAGAGCAGGAGTGGCTGTTCTACTCTGAAGAGCATCAGTAATACACATTGATATCTGATCATAAAAGATAACATTTACACTATACTTGCTGACCTCATGTGTACCATATTTGAATTCTGATTTGATATTTACTCCCAAACACTTAAACAGGTCAGAATCTGCAGCTGAGGGAATGAAACTCAAACTGTTGGGAGCAAGTGGTTTCTTTCTGTCTGATTTTCATATTTACAGCGTGTTCGTAGAGTCTCTATTGGGCGAATTTGTTTTATGTGTGTAAAATGTTGAGCTGTACTTCACTAAAACCACTGAACTCAAACTGTGCATGTGTTAATCTGCTGATTCTGCGTCTGTTTCATACTGATGGAAACAAACACACCAAGAATACCTGTTCAGCAGTGTTGGGGAGTAACGGAATACATGTACCGCCATCACGTATTCAGAATACAAAATATGAGTAACTGTATTCTGTTACAGTTACCGTGTTAAAAGGTGGTATTCAGAATACAGTTACTTTGGTGAAATAAATGGATTACACGGCGGTACTTCCCTGTTTCATATTGTGGCGGGTCAGGACTGTTTGGGTTTGTTTGACAGCTACGTTCTGTTGCTCCAGGCGGCAGCGTTACGGTTGCCATGGTTACAGGGTGACGCTCTCTCTCTGCGTGTTTCCTGGGTGAGAGAGCGCTTTTTTTGTTGTTGTTGTTGTTGTGCTAAGCTAAAAGGCAGAGTGTTACAGGCATAGCTCTAAAGCATGTAGCCTGATGGGCAGTGTAGTCCGTGCTGCAGGGAGAATGGACTACCATACACGTTATGTGTCTGTGAGCGAGGGAGGGAGAGAAAGGAAAAGTCCGAGCTGTCACGGAGCAAAAACAGGAGCTGGAAGCATGTAAATATAATAATAACCACTGCAGCCAAGAAGAGTGCCTGACGAGCCCAGCTGTAAGTAAGCTATTAAGACTCAACTGTACGCTGTGTTCGTGTTTTCCTCCGGAAAAAATAAGTTCTGTTGGAGCCTTTCAACGCCTCTCTCTGTCTCCCGCAAGCAAAGTTGACCCAGACAACAAAGTAAAGCTAGTTTTCGGCTACCAGCCCGACACGAGCCCACCGTATTAGCCAGAGGTCCCTTTTCTACGTTTCGTACTACGTACCTTCAGTAACAGTAATAAATCACAGCAATAGGACATTCATGTAGTTGTAAACAGCATGATAATATATTAAGTATTCCAAAGTATTCAGAATACGTTACTCTCATTGAGTAACGTAACGGAATACGTTACAGAATACATTTTGGGGCATGTATTCAGTATTCTGTAGTGGAATAAATTTTAAAAGTAACCTTCCCAACACTGCTGTTCAGTCAGTCAAATTAATTTCAGTGTGACCAGCTGCAGTGATTTCCACGTGTGCCTGGATCTATTTAAACATTAAAGTTTAAAGCTAAAGTCTCAGAGTTCTAATATTTAGCCAAAGTGTGATAAATCAGCAGATTAATGTTCTTTTTAAAACACTGCTGTATTTTACTGTTAGATTTTTTTAAACACCATTTAAAGTCTGTGGAGCAGGAGACGCTTGCAGCGATCATATTCTGTAGAAGAAAAATCATCTGATCTGATTGGTCAGCAGATGCTAACACCACCCTGTCATGTGACTGTGCAGGTGAAACCCTGAGTTAACTTAAGGAGCTGATAACCAGTTTTCTATCACCAGTCTTAGGGTAAGTGGATCCAGGTAACACAAAGATTTCCTGGCAGTGACAGACTTATAGTCCACTCATTTTAGGATTTTCTTGTTATTGAGCTGCTGTGTGTTAAATGTGTTTTATATTCACTGGCCTCACGTCTCTTGTGCTTTGTATTTAGTTTTTCTTACTTAGTCCTCGTTTCCCTAATTATTCCACCTGCGTTCCCAGCCTCCATCCATTTCTCGATCATTACTGGATTTATTTGCTTCTGCTGCTCGTTGTCTCTGTCTGTGTCTGATCTTCCCTAAATATTCTCCAAAGTTTAGATTCAGTGTATCCAGAGCAGGGATGTCAAACTCCAGTCCTCGAGGGCCACTGTGCTGAGACTTTTCCAGGTGTCCCTGCTGCAACACACCTGGATAAAATCAACAGGTTGCAAGGTTGTTAGTAAGACTCTGTAGAACTTGAGTGCAAGCTGAGGTGACAACTCCTAACTCTACTCAAGTAAATAAAAGTGAAGTAAAGTGTTTGGAAAAGTGTACTTTTATTGCACCATGTTCATTCACTCATGAGCTGCTGTAACATGAATCAAATGGCTGAATCACCACCTCAGGATGCAGTCAGGTTCTACAGAGTCTTGCTAATAATCTACTGTTTGACACCCGTGCAGTTCACGATGACACACAAGATAACGCGGGCAGAGGGAACAGATGGGGAACACAGCTGAAGCTATCAGGCACTGCAAGACAAGGGCAGTAAAACAAGACACAAAGCAGGAGAGACGTAAGACTATCAAATTAAACTGTAACTGAATGTCGACCACAGATCAATACATGAGATAAACAAAAGGAACACTGAGGGAAGAGAACGAATGGCAAACTGGAGTGGAGAACCGCGATTACAAAAGACACAGAAACAACATTCAAACAGGAACCATCGAAGTCACAAATCAGAAACTGAAGACCCCCGACACATCGAGCTGTTACGTATTTCCATATTTCATTATTAAACCCAGTTATTCAGCTGCAACCACACGGACAACATGGAGATAAAAATGGAGCGTGCAGGTTCGCTTCCCTCATCGCAGACTAAACAAACTCTGCTTTCACTAAACTGCTTTCTGGAACTTTTAAAGCACAGTTCCTGTCTGCCATAAAAGTGCTGTAATCTTTCCAAACCTCAGGGATGTAGTATGAAGCAACCATAATGGGTTAGCAAGATGTATTGTGTTCAGTGTCAGAAAGGTGGCTCTCTGTTTACCTGGACAGATCACCATGGTAACACATGTAACCTGGTGTGGAGCAGGTTATTTTCAGAGCTCGAGGCACGGCACTTTAGATTTTACAGCTCAAACCTGTTGAGTCTGTAAACAGAGGAAGCCCTGCCGTACGCTGCGTCATCATGGGAATTTGCATTTCAGTTAGCGATGCGATGTCCAGTTCTAATCTGCTGTCACGTGTGTTTGTTACTCATTAGTCAGTGCCAGCACGTTACCATCGCACAGTCATCAGACCCTCCCAGTCTGCAGGGAAGTGAGGCTGAAGCAGAATGTTCTCCTCCAGTTTGAAGGAGGACCGCATTTTTGTTTGTAGGGTTTATTTTAAACCAAACTTTCTGCCATCATAAAAACACTTCAAACTCTCCAGCCCCGTCTGGGCCAACAGCTGGCGGATGTTAATTTTCAGGTTTTCAGTGGAACAATATTTTAAAGTAGGGGCTCCCCGGAGGCTTCCTGATGGTGGCATACTTCAGATGCACTCCACGTACATGCAGAGCACACATCTGAGTTCCGCCGAGGACCTGCTCCGGACCACACTCACTTCTCCTTCCCGTCTTCCATCGTTTCCTGTCTGGCTTAAAGAAGAATTTAAAAAAGAGAGTGGATGGTGTTCGTCCCTGATGAAGCTGAAATGGAAGAGACATAAACAGGTTAAGAGGCAGCAGAGAGCTCGGAGACAGGAGTCCTGGCTCTGAGTTTGCTGCTGCTGCTCTGCTGAGGAGAACGTGATGTCATGAAGTGAGAACGCTGATGTGATTGCATCTCCACTCGCGTCCTCGCCACTGCTTTGACTCCATTAGCAGACAATGAGCTCTTGAAATGAAGCTCGTGGAAAACATCGACTGTCGCTCAGCTTTAAAAAGCAGCAGCCATTAGACACAAATGCTCAGACGCAGAGCTCTTCATCAGCTGCTCAGATTGCAGTTAATTACACCGACGTGGGATAAAGAGCACATCTCTTTCTGCCTGCGATTCTTTCTAATGACTGAGAGTGTTGATGATGTTGGACGTCGCACCAACACTGTCCCCCTCTTCATGTCCAGTTCGGGTCCATGACACTCACAGAAACATCAAATGTCAGCGTCAGGGATGTAATCATGCTAGACACCTGGTCATGTGTTGTGAACTAAAGGATGCTTCATCGATGAAAATGAAAAAGATAAACCTGCGGGCGGTAAAATCAAAAACATGACTCTTGGGGAAACTCCTCCCACATCTGAACTAGGGCGTGGCCGAGCTCTGAGGTGCACCCTGGTGGTGTCGGATGGACCGAAACATAATGTCCCCGAGGTGATCAGAACAGCACGTCTATGGTAGGCGCTCAGGTGAACCTGCTCTCATCTGTGAAGGGCACAGGTGTCCACTGGTGGGCCTACCAGTTCTGGTATTCAACATCAAACACCAATCAGATGCCACAGTGTCGGGCAGTGACCCCCGTGTGAAGTGTGTTTCCGATTGGTTGGTCAGAGATGTTCACATCAGCAGCCTGCTGGAGGTCATTTTGTAGCACTGGAATCGCCCATCCTACTCCTCCTCGCACAAAGGAGCAGATGGATGACGGGTTAAGGGCCTCCTATGGCCCTGTCCAGCTCTCCTAGAGAAACTGTGTGTCTCCTGGAACCTCCTCCATGCTCTTGCATCTCTGCTGTGAGACAGCACTCCATGTGCCATGCCTGAGATCCACGCTGGGGTCCACGTGTGGCCTCGTGCTACCAGCAGTGAAACAGAATAAATGAGGAGGGATAAATGTGATCCTCCACCTGTAAAACCATTCCTGGTTTGGGGGTTGTCTCGTTGTTGCCCCTCTAGAGCTCCTGTTGTAATTTCATGAACACCAAAGCAGCTGAAAGTGATGAACATCCCCTCTGATGCTTAACTGACCAGATCAATATCCCAGAAGTTTAACTGACCCGATGCCATACTCTGATTAAAACGTCATCCTTTGATGTTTCTCTTGAAATGTGTTTCAAGAAAAGAATTAAAGTATTTAATTAACACATACTGAAAACACAAGGACACAAAGTTACCAACAGCAAGTTTAGAAGATGAGTTTGTAGCTGCTTTTAAAAAATGATCACAAAGATCTAAGACTTCCAGAGTCTGCGAGCCACTGTTGCAAATAATGAGTTGAGCCATCTGTGTGACTCATCAGATGTGTGCGACAGCGAGTTGACGACTTTGGAAAGTAAAGTTGAAAAGTAATTCACTGATGAGCAAAACACAAACAAGTGATGCCTCTTTTCAGCCGCGTCACAGCAAACAATGAAGCACAGTTATTAAACACAGCAGCCGGCTGTGCAGCAGTCTATCAGGTCGAATATACGCTTCGTTAAAGAATATAGAGGTTACTGGATGAAATGATACTGGAATCCTGATGGTTATGCAACTTTTAGATGAATGATTGTTGATAAAGCTGTAAAGCAGCTTCAGCGTCGTGTAAAACCTGTCAGACGATGGAAAGTCTAAAGCAGGAGAGAGAAACTGTGTCCATGGTGACACGGGGCCACCTTAAAAGCAGAGCGTCAGCAGCAGCCATCAGCTTCACTGCGAGTGTCAGAGTGGATCCCTCGAAGCAGAACGCCGCAGGGCGCCGAAAACCGTTTGACAGCTGAGAATGATGCAGTTACTGCGAGGCACACCCCCTGACTGAAGATCTGATGATGGCTCATCTTTTATCAGAGACGCTCGCTCAGTTTTCTCGGCACAGCTCAGTGATGATGATGAAAAAGCAAAAAGATGAGCTCATGAATTATCAGCCTGGTTTAACTTTACTATTCTGGGACAGACACACACACACACACACACACGCCACTATTTTTAGGTTAAAATAAGATAAGATAAACCTTTATTGGTCACAGCAGAAAGTACAAGCTGACAGCAGCAAAAATTTAGAAAAGCAAACAAACAATGGAATAGAATAAGATAGAATAAAATAATACTGTATATACAATAGAATAAGTACTATACAAACAGAATGAAACACTTGGGAAGTTGCACATCAGGGAGACAGTTACAGTTGTGTATGGGATGTGTGTGTGCGTGTGTGTGGTCCTCTGCAGAGACCATGTTGTAGAGTCTGTCAGCAGTAGGGAGGAAACATCATGGGTGCCGCAGGCCGCCACTGATGGAGCTGCTCAGTGCAGCTCAGGTTCAGCTGCTCAATGATGCAAATCATCTAATCGGCCAATCGCGTGGCAGGACAGTGCACAGCAGCATTTATGCATGCAGACATAAACTGAGAATCAGACTGAGGTCAGCTTAAGTGACTTTGACTGTGGTCTCATATGCTGGGATTCAGATCCAGGGTCCCGCCTGGCATCAGCAGTGCAGACTGGTGCTGTAATGGTGTGGGGGATCTTTTCTTGGCTCACCTTTGACTTCCTTAGTCCAGTTTAGCACACACCTCAGCCTACCTGAGTGTTGATGTCCATCCCTGTACGCTCCATCCAGCAGGATAACGCAGCACGCCACATAGCTCAGATCATCTCAAACTTGAACATGATGATGAGTTCGCTGCTCTCAAAATGCCTTAAGATGACTGTCGCTGTGGCTTGGTGCCACATAAATCAAACTGGCCTCCACAGTCACCAGATGTCAATCTCAGAATTAAGGCAGTTTTAAAAAGAGCGTCCAACCCAGTACAACAAAGCACCAGTGAGTGTACTTTCTCATTTGCAGTTCAAAACCAGCTGGGCTTGTTCAGACTCGAGTGCCTGATTATAAAAGCTCTTTGTGTTCAGCACACTCTGACTAAAGAGGGGCTGTAGCTCAGCAGGTCATCTACTTATTGAAACGGTTGGTAGTTTGATTCCTGCCTGCTCCAGACAATCAAGAACTAACCCCCGATGGCTCTTAGATGCATCCATTGGAGTGTGAATGATAGATGATATAATCATGAAGGAAAAAAGTATGAAGCAGTCCCAGTATGAGAGTGGTGCTTTCTGTCCTCATGAGATGTTAAAGAAAAGCCTCTCTTTGGTTGTGATTGTTTCTTCATTATGTTTGTTTGGAAATATTTCCATTTTGTTGTTTTTTGGCCTTCCCTGATCTTAAAAAGCAGTCTGACAATGAAAAGACGTCAGGAATGCAAAATCAGGAAGGCAACACAGGAAAGCTCCCAGGACGACAAAATGAAGCTGGAAGCCGTCGAGACTGCTGAGGCTGCCTTTCAGAAACAGCCATGGGAAAATAAAGATTCAGATGAACTCCAAGGAGCGTGTAGCTGAAAGCCAGGTGGAAGCAAAGGAAGCAAAACAGGATGAAGCAAACGCTACAGAGAAAAAGAGAGAGCGAAGACGTGCAGGAAATGTAAAGGTCAGCCTGGATCCACGAGGCTGTTTTTCAGACCACAGCAGCTGAAGGTAATCTGAGAGCACCAGATGTCTACAGCTGCAATCAACACTGAGAAGGAAAAACAGCAAAGTGTTCGCCTCATGCTTCTCCAAATGCTGCAGGAAGAAATGGATTCAAGACACAATCAGATGTCTCACAAACAAAAGGACAACTGACGCGGCCCAAGTGCTCAGCAAATGCCACGAAACACCAGGACCCTGCATGTGTGGACAGCAGAGTGACGGCGATTTCTGAGCCCCTGCACTGACTTCATCACAGACTCGTGTTTCTGAGGCTCATATTTTTATGTATCTGCCTTTAATGCAGTGTTTCTCATCCAGACCGGTCCACAGATCCCTGTGGTGCAGGGAACAGCCGTGATTGGCATTGTTTTAGGAAGTGCCGGATTTGTTTTTGCTTTGCCTTCTGTTGGCAGAGCATGCATTTTTAATATTGCTTTATCACGTTCGTTTGAGTGAAGCCAAGATTGAGATTCAAATTTGATTAATGGTGCAGGCCTTGATTCAAACTAGTCCTTTATTCTGTCACACACAAATAATAAATGGATCGTCCTCCCAGAAGCACAGACCACCTTTGACGTCCCAGTCAGAATGTAAAGCCTGATGTGGCAGGTCCAGAGTAACAGTCCTTCATGTGGGTGCAAAGTGACTGACAGGAAGCAGAGGAGAACATGTCAGCTCTGCACAATCATCAGTAAACTGGAAATATATTTAGCACCTTTTATCCTTTAAAGTCTCCATTAGTCCATCGATTCAGCCAACACGGCTGTTGTATTTGCTTTGTCAGCAGTCTTAATAAGTCTGTCTCATATTTCTCACAGATTTAATGTTTTCTAACGCTGAAAGCGCTGACAGCCGGCTTTGTTCTCAGGCTTGTAAGACAGCGATGCTGTCAGGCGTCTTCCCAATGCTCTCTGAGCAAACAAACGTTATCTTATCTACAACAGGAGGCGTCAAACTCACTTTAGCTCACGGGCCTCACTCAGCTCGATGTGTTCTCCCCTGTTCTTGACCAGCAGTGTCAAACACGTGGCCTGTGGCCCAGAACTGGTCACCAGTTAAAAGAGCCACCACTGTGGAACTGGTTCAGTTCTTTTCTAACAGGTCCTGGTTGATCTTTTACAGTCCTTTTCCCCAGGCTGCTCACGCTGTTCTAATTCCAGATTCAGGATTTTACCTGTTCAGATGACCGGCCTCAGCCGCAGCTCTGAAGCCCTGGAATCTTCTCCCTCTTCAATTCAATTCCAATTCAATTCAAATTTATTTATATAGCGCCAAATCACAACAAAAGTCGCCTCAAGGCGCTTTATATTGTACACTAGATCGCACAATAATAAATACAGAGAAAACCCCAACAATCATATCATATGACCCCCTATGAGCAAGCACTTTGGCGACAGTGGGAAGGAAAAACTCCCTTTTAACAGGAAGAAACCTCCGGCAGAACCAGGCTCAGGGAGGGGCGGGGCCATCTGCTGCGACCGGTTGGGGTGAAAGAAGGAAAACAGGATAAAGACATGCTGTGGAAGAGAGACAGAGATTAGTAACAGATATGATTCGATGCAGAGAAGTCTATTAGCACATAGTGAGTGAGAAAGGTGACTGGAAG